>PISX010012846.1:0-59024 GCA_004024625.1 Mellivora capensis
TAGAACAGAAAACCTAGAAATAAACCCATAATTATATAGTCAATTGATTTTTGACAAAGGAGGCATGAATATACAATGGGGAAAAGACAGTCTTCTTTTCAACAAACGGTGTTGAGAATACTGGACAGCCATATGCAAAAGAATGAAACTAGATCACTTTCTTTCACCATACACAAAGAATAATCTCAAAATAGATTAAAAGCCTAAATCTGAGACCTGAAACCTTAACAATCCTTGAAGAGAGCACAGGCAGTAATCTCTCTGATGGTGGCTATAGAAACATTTTTCTAGCTATGTCTCCTGAGGCAAGGGAAAGAAAAGCAAAACTAAACTATTGGGACTACAGCAAAATAAAGACTCCTCACAGCGACAAACCATCAGCAAAAGTAAAAGGCAACTGGCTTAATGGGAGAAGATACTTGCAAATGACATACCTGATAAAGGGTTAGTATCCAAAATATATAAAGAACTGATACAACTCAATACACCAAAACCAAATTATCCAATTAAAAAATGGGAGAAGTCATTAATAAACATTTCTCCAAAGAAGCCATACAGATCACCAACAGACACATGAAAAGATGCTGAACACCACTCGCCATCAGGGAAATGCAAAACAAAACTACAATGAGAAATCACCTGACACCAGAAAATGGAAGGAAGGAAGGAAGGAAGGAAGGAAGGAAGAAAAAGAAAAAACAAGTGTTGCTGAGGATGTGGAGGAAAAAGGAACCCTTGAGCACTGTTGGTGAGAATGTAAACTGGTGTAGCCACTGTGGAAAACCGCGTGGAGTTTCCTCAAAAAATTAAAAATAGAACTACCATATAATCTAGTACTTACATTACTGGGTATTTACCCCCAAATTAAATAAAAAACACTAATTTAAAAGGATACATACACCCTGTGTTTATTGTAACATTATTTAAAAATAGCTAAACTATGGAAGCAGCTCAAGTGTCCATCAATAGATGAGTGTGTGTGTAATGAAATATTATTCAGCCATAAGAAGAATGAAATCTTGTCATTTACAATGACATGGATGGAGCTAGAGAATATAATGCTAAGTGAAATAATTCAGTCAGAGAAAGACAAATGCTATGTAATTTCATTTCTTTGGAATTTAAGAAACAAAATAAATTTAAAAAGAAAAAAAAGAGACAAACCAAAAAACAGAGTCTTTGCTATAGAGAACAAACCGATGATTAACCAGAGGGGACATGGGTTGGGGAATGGATGAAACAGGTAAAGGGGACTAGGAGTACATTTATCATGATGAACACTGAATAATGTACAGAATTGTTGAATCTCTATATTGTAAAGCTGGAACTAATATAACACTATGTTAACTATACTGGAGTTAAAATTAAACAAAAAGGGAAATCACCGCAGCACTTCACTTCTCTACAGCAACACTGACTAGAAAAGAATGACTCAAAATTTCGGAGAGACTTTAACCTACAATTTTTAAAAGTATATTATATCATATATAAGTAAATATGTATATAAGTATATACATACATTATAAAAGAACAAATATAACACAAGGAAGGAGTTATGAAAGTAGTACATGTTATTCACTAAAAAAGTACATAGAATATTTAGTATAGGGACCGATTATTGCATTCAACTTTGTCATTCTGCAATCATCACTAAGCAGTTATAAGTAGTGATTTTCCGTATTAAACCCTTATAAGCTCACTTGGAATGAACACTGTACATCAAAGTTTTTAAGGTGGTAAGGGAGTTGGATTTTGTTATTTTATCTCAGCTGGTTCAGACTGACAAGTATCTACAGTGCTTCCATGTTTTCTTTAACACCCACCGTTGAGAAACTAACCTCAGAGAAGGAATATCGACAGGAAAGGAAGACAAGATTTGTCAAGTAACTTCTTGACAAATAATTTTAGTGGGGCTTATTTTACAATCTGTAAATTCTAGCTAAAAATTAAGCACTACAAATTTTACTTTCTGACCTTGGATGATATTGAGTTATAATTTTTTAGTTTTTTTACTTAAGATTTTTTAAATTAACATATAATGTATTATTTGTTTCAGGGATAAAGGTCTGGGATTCATCAGTCTTACACAATTCACAGTTCTCACCATAGCACATACCATCTCCAATGTCTCTCCCCCGGCCACCCCTTCCCTCCTCTCCAGCAACCCTCAGGCTTTCCTGAGATTAAGAGTCTCTTATGGTTTGTCTCCCTCTTTGGTTTCATCTTGTTTCATTTTTTTTTAACTCTCTTCCCCCATGATCCTCCGCCTTGTTTCTCAAATTCCACGTATCAGTGAGATCCCATGATAATTGTCTTTCTCAGACTTGGTTCACTTATCACAATACCCTGTAGTTCCATCCACGTTGTTGCAAATGGCAAGATCTCATTTTTGGGATGGCTGCATAGTATTCCATTGCATGTATAGACCACATCTTCTTTATCCATTCACCTGTCGATGGACACCTAGAATTATGAATTTTTTAAAAAGATTTTATTTATTTATCTGAGAGAGAGAAGGAGAGAGAGAGAGAGAGAGCGCAAGCATGAGACGGGGGAGGGTCCGAGGGAGAAGCAAACTTCCTGCCAAGCAGGGAGCCTGATGCGGGACTCGATCCCAGGACTCCAGGATCATGACCTGAGCTGAAGGCCTAACAAACTGAACCACCCAGGTGCCCCTAGAATTATAAATTGTTTAAAAGCTTGATAAAACTTGATGACTCAAAATTAAGTGAAGTAAATGAAGTAAGTAAGAAAAGTAAATGAAGGCTTACATTTGCTTAGATTTTTATACATTTTTGGCTTATGGTTGACAAAATAACCTTAAAATATCATGTGTGGTAATGTGGTGTCACCCCGTGTGACTAGTCTTCAGCTGGTGCCACCTGACAGTCCTTCCTACCCCTGAACTGGTCCACCTTTTGGTATCAGATGATGTGGCAACGCCGATTGCTTCCAAAGCATCTGACCATTCATTCTCCATTTCCATTGTTACTTTTCTTAAAGAGTGGTTTGTGGGCCGATGCCAGTCCATGAGTTGTGCTGGTATGAAGGACTCCTATGGTGATAGGCACCTTTTTGTTAAGCCTCCCATTGTTAGGTGAAGTTGCCTTTTAACAACTGGGGATGGTTAGTTTTGCTTTTAGCAAGTCACCCTCATGACATGAAGGAGCAGGAAGGAGGCAGGCACCAAAGCTGGGCTGCACCTTTAGGACAGCCCACCAGAATGGGGAGAAGGTGATGACATGGAGTGGTGCCTTCTTCCTCAGCCCTGCCCTCTCCATCGGTTTTCACTGGAATGCCACTTTCCTGGTGCACAGTCTCCCTTACATTTTTGACTTCCACCATCAACAACCCTCCACCTCATGTTTCATCAAAACTGCCTGGCCTCGAGGAACTGCTTCCCCACAGCCTCTCAGAGAAGGACCTCATTCTCTCATTCCCTTCTTTCCACATTCAGAGGGTCCTGGACCGATTGGTCTTTTCCCACTAACCTCTTTCAGAGCCACTGCCATATTGAAGTCCATGATTCCTAACCCTCATCTTCGTTCCCCACAAGGCTGTCCTTGGCCACCTTCCTGGAAATTCCCCCTCATTCTTTGAAGATGTTAACACTGAGCTTATAGTCTTTTTCTCCACCTTACATCTTGCTGTCAGCCTAGGTAACTTCAACCACCGTGGGGACAGCCCTTTTGTCTGGGCACCCTCAATTCCTCTACCTCTTCATCTCCACTGGCCTCACCACCACTCCATTTCTGTCAGGCTCTCCCAGAGCCATATCCTTGATCTTATTACCACCAGAGATTGCTCAACTTCTGAAGTTTGAGATGCAATCATGCCCCTTTTGACCATAACCTCTTGGCACATGGTTCTATGTCAATTACTCACTCTCTCTGTGTTCTTGGATCTCAAAGAAATATCTAGACTCCTGGCTCCTCTGCTCCTTTCATTTGCCATCTACCCCTCATCTTGTCACTTTTCTTTCTATGCAGTGTAGACTGTGCCCCATCGTTCCAGAACCAAATTCCTAAGTCAAAACCCCAATTCTGGATCATTCACTTTATTTCCTGGCCAGGACTCCTGGCTTTTGGTAGAGAAAATAAAGCATGCGTATGGATGTCCAGTTACTGTCCCCCACTCCACCTGGGCCTTCCAAGTGGCAAGGCAATTTTACATTTCCCTTGTCAATTGTCTCTCTCATTTCCTATAGGTACTATTTCAGCTCTTCTCCCCTCCTCACTTTCAATTCCATCTCACCCTCATGTTCAACAAATGAAATTCCCTTTTTCATAGAGAGAATTCATCACATAGGAATCGTCTCAATTTTTTGTGACCAAACCTGTAAATTTGCTGAAGACACACTCATTATTTTCTCTCTACCTTCTGTTACCATGGAGGATGGGTCCTTCTTCTGGACTCTGGCCCATGTCTCCACCAATTTTATAGATCTCAGCCCCTCCCTCATTCTCCCAGGGCCTTATTTCATCCATTACACTCTCATTCACCTGCATCTTAAAAACCTTCTTTATGAAGAATTTCAAACTTAAGAGCAAAGTGTTATATAACACATTGTATGTTCTTACCATCTGCTCAGTCAGGGCTCTTAGTTACAAACAAGAGAAACCTGCTGTAGATGGTTTAGGAAGAAAATAGGCTTAGTAAGTGATAATAAGGTTACAGAATCTCCTAACGGGGAGAACCAGGGCTAGAGGCCATGGACGTAAGAACATTTCCAAATCCTGTCACCAGCCCAGTCCAGGAGACCCACTGAAATCCATGGTACTGATGCTGTGTATGACTGATGCGGCCAGCCTCCTAGGCCCATGCCTCAGCTGCAAAAGAGGCTGGGGGAAAAGTTTCTGGCTTCTACTTGGGGGTTACAGAGAATTCCCAAACAGAGGAGGGTTGTTCAAAGATGCTGAATAGACAAAAGGAATGTTGAATGTCCCCTACAGACCACCTGGCTGTCCAACACCTAATTACACTCTTCTTCTTTACCCTCATCAGCAACAGCACCTCTCCTGCATATAATAAATGCATGGCCTTCTTTAAACGGAACTTCAGGATCTACAAGATATGCGCAGACCTTCTCTTGTTCCACTGTGATCCCGTCTTGATGTACCGGACCTGCGGATGTACTGCAACATTAGCCATTTATCACATCCTATGTGAAAGAGAAAGTCAACTCTGCCAGTTTTTAAGCCAATGTTTCTCAGCTCCGAACTTAAACCATTTTATACATGGCTGGGACTGGGACTGCAAACCACGTCCACACGGAAGTGGTACCAATAGGGGCACCACGGGAGGCCGGAGGAAGGAGACGAGGCTCGTCACTTCCTGTCTGTACGCCTTTCCCATCAGTGTCAACCAGCAACATTTCTTCACCCTGGAAGTAACAGTTGGTTCCAGTTCAGTCTTTTCCCTCATTCTCAGAACCAGCTTCATCATTCACTCTCCCTTTCTTTCTCCTGTGTGCGTGCATGTGTGTACACACACACCCTGCTCTGTGATAATAGCCAAGTAACGTGTTCTTCTCTGAAATCTGGGTTCCAGACTGCTTGCATGTGTGACATCTCAAGGTCTGGATTTTCTAGTGGCAGATCCAGTAAATCTGGATGGTGGGAGTAAAATTGTTCAATGATCTGTATGACTCTGGAGATCTTTGAGTGGCCTATGAAGCAAGAGGCAGGAAGTGTATCTATACATGAGCCAATATAGCAATTTTTCTCTGAAATTTATCTCAGGTTGTCCAGGTTCAGTTTGGAGCACTTCAGGAAAAAGCGGTTCTCATTAATTCCAAGTGTAAGAGAATGGGAGAAAATTGGAAGCCTTAATTTGAAGAGTCATAGCCAGACATTTGAGGAAATTAGGATCCAGTCCAAAGACAGTTAAGCAGAACTAGAATCTAACATCCATAAAGGTGTTACTGAAACAATTTTTCTAAAATCACCCTCATTTCCAAAGACAGATAAAGCCAATTCATTTGTAAAATAAATCTTATTTTAACACACTTGGCCTAATTATTTACATAAGCACAGCATGACTAGTGATTGGTCATATAGATTAGTTGGTTTTTCATCTCTTTTGCTGCAATTTCATAAGGAATTTCAGATTGAACTTTTAACAGGCTCTTGAGGCTAAGAAGCCAAGCCACATACTTGTCACAGACTTCACCTGTGATCCCTCTCTTCCAGAGGTATCCAAAATATCCTGAGGTTCCTGTACCTGCCAGAAAGTGACCTTCTTTACTCACCTGGTGAGGCTGCTGGGGACCCTGTAAGCAAGGCACGAGGCTGATTTTTCCAAAGGGCTTCATTAACTCCATGAAGGCAACTTTACCTTTTAAAGTTGTCTAGTCATACCTGAATCTATACATGTCTCTCTCAAATAGGACATTCTAGTCAAAAGCTTGGTAATACAACCAGTGTTTCCAATTGTGTCCTGACATAAGGAGATCAGACTCTTATCGAACTTATACAAATAATTACATTGCCATGAAAATATAATACAGAGTCTCTGAATTCTGGAGGGAACAGGTAGGGAGAAAAAGATAAAGGTTTCGTATTTGTTTACAAAGGAATATTTTACCAGATTTCTGTAAGTGATAGCCTTAAATCTGGAAAAGCAAATATTAGAGAACCAGCAGTGTTTCAAAGAAGAGTATGTTTGGACACAGCCTTTCCATTAGTTGGAGAAATTCTAGTTTTAGGATCTTAAAGGTATCAGAAACCTGCATTTGTCACTACGATGCAATTGACAAGGAAATTCTGTGGCTAACACTTCAATAATTAGAAGGACAAGTGATGACATTTTGCCAAGACGTATCAGAACTTTAGGAATTTTATAGGATTCCTGGAACAGTCATAGAATTCACCCATGGGTGATAAAGAGAGTTTATTTTCCCTTATTTGGAATGCTCCCCCATGTAATTGAACATACCAAATAAACAACGCCCAACAAATGAAATTTGTCAAGAAGACTTCATTTTGAAGTCGAATTTTGAGAATTTTGTTTGAAATATCAGGTGTTGAAGCACATGTCTAAATAAGATTACAGATTACAAAACTTAATAATCAATTATGTATTTTGTCAAGGTGGCCATAAGAGATTCTAAGGCCAAATGCAGAGGGTTACATAGTTGTTAACAAAACTTTGTTCTATTTGTTCATTTGTTCATTCATTCATTCCTGTAATCTCTACCCAACGTGGGGTTCAAACCATGACCCTGAGATCAGGAGCTGGATGCTCTTCCACCTGAGCCAGCCAGGGGCACGATAAACTTTTGTTTATAATTTAGACCCATTATCTAACAAAAATGTCATTTTAACAGAAAAAAACAAATTCCAATCTTATACCAATGTAATTCTGATATTAAAACTCATTCATGCCAACAGGCTGAATTAAAAAAAAAATGTGTAGTCCCACCACTTTCCTGCCTAACTCCCATGTTGTCATACTTGTTGAGACAAGGACATCCAGGGTGCTGCATGGACTTGTGTTCTTGGGGTGGGTGCTGGGATGTGTGGACCACAATCCCCATCAGGAATGAAGGACCCTCAGTTATAAGAGTGCTGCCAACCCTCCTTAACTCTCAGACGCCATCAGGGATTTCCTTGACTGAAGACAGCTGCCTTGCCAAAGGCATGCCCTCTTCCCGGGTAGCCACATCCAATGACTATTGTAAAAATCCAGCCTTCTTGTCCCAATTTAGGTTCTCCTGGACCTTGTCAGAGAATCAGTTAGGCTTCTGTTGATATTGTATCACTGCTCAATGTCTGCCTGATCTTGCTCTCTTACTCTCCCTTCTCTA
Organism: Mellivora capensis; assembly: GCA_004024625.1. NCBI lineage: Eukaryota > Metazoa > Chordata > Mammalia > Carnivora > Mustelidae > Mellivora > Mellivora capensis. The sequence goes on from PISX010012846.1 coordinate 7,808, forward strand.
CCCCAGGTGCTGATAGCTCCCTAGTAGACATTTTTACATACTAGCCTCCATCATCTTCATCCTGACCATGCACAAAATTCCTGTCCAAAGATGCCCTTCTCCCAAACCTACAACTTTCCTTGATACATTCGGATTTTGTTCTAAAGTTTTCCCTCTTAGATTATGCTGAGTGAAATAAGTCAAGCAGAGAGAGTCAATTATCATATGGTTTCACTTATTTGCGGAGCATAACAAATAACACGGAGGACATGAGAGATGGAGAGAAGAAGGGAGTTGAGGGAAATTGGAGGGGGAGATGAACCATGAGAGACTGTGGACTCTGAAAAACAACCTGAGGGTTTTGAAGGGGCGGGGGGTGGGAGGTTGGGGGAGCCAGGTGGTGGGTATTAAGGAGGGCACGTATTGCATGGAGCACTGGGTGTGGTGCAAAAACTATGAATTAGGTTACGCTGAAAAGAAATTAAAAAAAAAGTTTTCCCTCTTAAATAACCAGGCTCGCTTTCCTTGCACTCAGAGTTGGTCCCTTATTTTCAGTAGTCTTAATATTAAAATTATTTATACCTGTTTCTTTGTTCTTAGATTGCCATAAAACTTCACAAGGCATCAAAGTTCTACGGGCTTTTTTTTTCTCCCCCTTTCCAACAAATTTTGCAATGGAGATAACAAGAACTTATTTGACTTTCAGTAAGCATGGGCAGGAATAAGTTTTATATTTAATGCTGATAATTAGAAAGACATGTCCATTTTAATGAAACCAACCTTAAGTTAGCTTTTATAGCAAATATTTTCCCAGATCGTGGGAACTTGTAAAACATTTATTTCTCTCTTTGAATTAGAATACCTAATTCTTATAAGTGCTTACTTTCAACCAACTAAACAGCTCTTTTATAAACTTTAGCAATTCCATCCAGAGATAGAGAACATAGTTCACATTTACAACATATATGGACAAATACACAAACAGGATGCAAACCAAATCTTAAAAGCTCAATTCCCCAATATCTCCCTTTTATAAAACAGATCTAATTGTGAGATGGTATTACAGCTGATGGATCCATGAATTGGCCATTCTTCTCCAGAGCTGAATATTATGGCCAACCAGCATTGCAAAAAAGAATAAAGACTGCCCAATTTTGGAGGACATAGCCCAAAGGGCAGTACGTAGGGATATATTGTCATCTCCCGTTTTCCAATTAGAACATGGCTAGTTTTATTCAAAGACACCAAAAGCTGAAGTAACAAACCAACCAAATGAAACCCAAATACCTCTGTGAGCATTGGTACCTCCTCAAAAGTTGGGGCATCACCAACTGAACCTACGGCTTCCTGCTTTCTAGTTCCTCCCTAAAATTCAGAGCTTCATCAACGGAATCAAAGTGCTTCCTAACCAACCTTTTCTTTCTTTCTTTTAAAGAATTACTTGATTTATTTGACAGAGAGAGATCACAAGTAGGCAGAGCAGTAGGCAGAGAGAGAGAGAGGGGAAAACATGCTCCCCACTGAGCAGAGAGCCTGATGAGGGGCTCCATCCAGGACCCCGAGATCATGACCTGGGCAGAAGGCAGAGGCTTAACCCACTGAGCCACCCAGGTGCCCCCTTAACCAACCTTTTCTTAATCAAACAAGAAAAAGAGGCTAAGAAAACCCAAACCCCGTGTCTGGAAGTGGCTGAATGGGATTAAGAAAGTTGCTCACCTGCTGTCACCCACCAAATGCTGAGAGACGTCTGTCCAAACTGAATCCAAAAACCATTTTTTCTTGCTACAAGAGTTAAATTAAGCACCACGGACTGGCGACATTCAGTTGGGGTGGGGCCATGGGGACAGTTCCCAGGATAGAGAGCCTAGGCAGCTGGCTAGAGCAGTTATCAGACTTCCATTCTTGGCTGGAGGTCGACAAACCACTGGCAAAGAGCTCCTGGCTGGCGTGCCATATTTGTAATGGGATCCAAGTTCCTCTACCTGAAGCACAGCAAAAAATGATGGTTGAGACATGGCGTATGCAGCAAGGAAAAGATTATTCGAGAGGGAGCCAAACCAGGAGACGGAAGGGCAAGCCTCCCATCTGCTTCCCTGAAGGAGGGGAGTGAAAGGAGAATGAAATGAAAAAGGTCTGGGTAAAAAGTTGCACGTGTGCTTCTTGGCCTGTAGCTGCTAGGAGTTCTGTTAACCCTTTGCTTGCTGGTTTCAGTATCTGCCGTGTTGCTGTAATAATGTATATAAGCTGTAGGGTAGAAGCCTGCAGATTCCAGCAATCCAGGTGAGAGATAACGTGGCTCAGAGCAAGGTGGTGACAATGGAAGCAGTAAAAAGTGGGTGGCTTCTAATTACTTTTTGAGGTAAAGCCCCCAAGATTTGCCAATGCCTTCGATGAAAGGCTTAAAGGCAAGAGGAGTCAAAGATTGCTGCTAGGGGTTTCACCTGAGCAACTGGATGGATGAATTGCCTTCAGCTGACTTGGAATTCAGACATTAGGTGGAGAAGTTGGAGGGGAAAGGTCATCAGTCCAAGTTTGGACTTACCGAGATTGAGGTATCCAAGGGAAGATGATTCCTAAATCTTTGCCTTTGGACCCAATTTCTCACCTCTGACTAGCACATGAATGCCTGATGTCAGCGCCCATGTGTCTCATTTTGGAATGTCTGGTGCTCCACACTGGGTTCGGAGTGAATAGCTTTTGAATGAAAGGATGATAAAATAAATGAACAACATCAGGGGTTTCTCACATAGGCCAAAGTTCATCCTACCCAGATTCCAACCCTACAATTCTTCTCCAGACAGTGTCAGAAAATAAGGATCTTATTCTGCATGCTGTGCCTAGCGTTCATTGGAAACCCACCTTATGACTTCACTAATTGAGAAGAAATCTTTCTCCCTTGATGTGGAGAAATCCCTCACAGAGACAGGAGCTTTCCCTCTCTGGTGATAAGTTTACCTCAGCCCGAATTCAGCTGGAGACTGGGTCAGATAGTCAGCTCTGGTGAGGCTGATTGGACTGAAGTGAGCAGAGTGAGTACCCGCCTCTCTTCTCCCTTTAAAGGTGGGTATGTTTTTATGTTGTCCTTCCTCCTCTCAGAACACCTGAGGAGGACTCCAGAACACCTTCTTTTGGGGCTTCCCTCTCTGTTAAAGTTCAAGTCCAAGTAATTACAGACCCCCTACTTGTCACTCCTTATGGGACCACAGCAAGATTCAACCCCTCTCCAGGGTCCAGCACAGAACAGGAAGAGTTAATTTGGATCCTGTTACAATATGGTCACCCTAATTGAGCCACACTTAGAACCCCTGCGTAGGTCTGACTCTGGGGTGAGCTGCCTGTCCTTCACCCAGGCTTCTGGTGTCACCTCCTTCAAAGAGACATCCTTGACCCCCAGTTTCGGTTTATGAGTCCTCATTACGCAAGGACAGACATAGAAGGTGAAGGTGAAGAGAAGAGAACAAACTTCTATATCTCATCCTCTATGTTAAAGATATAAGAATCCATACACTCAATGGAAATTAACATGTTTACTTATTTGGAATTTTTTCCCCTTTCAATTTTTCTCCACTCAAATCTGGGAAGCATAAGGTGCTCGCTAATTAGAGGTAACCATAGTTACCAAGTTGCCTTCACAATATATCTGAGAATTTGTTTCTCTTGGTTTTAATCCTACAAAAAGCATGTCGCTTGCCAGTGGTTCTTCTTCTCTCTTCAGTTTCATTGGGTGATTTTCCAAACCCAGGAGACTTTTAGCAGCCATATTAAAGATGCAAAACTAAAATAATAAACCACCTATTCTCAGAGAACAGTCCCATATCCTGAATTCTCTGGTTTTAAAATCTCAGCCAACTAGGTGGGATAACCAGCAGGTTGGCAAGTAGAAATGGGCCTGATTCTGCAGATTTCAACATGGCACAACTGTTTCTTTGCCCTGAAGCTTGGCATCCAGAGGAGTGTAGTTTTTTAGATGTCCACTTGATGGCGCTGTTGTCTTCTGTAGGGGTGGAACCAAACTCCTTTCTCCAGTTGGGTAAACTATGAAGCCTGAAGAACTTCACTGACACCGGGATTTCCAACTTGTCTCATTGGTGCTTTGATGTCACTTAGAGACTGGCATCCTCGGGCAGTTGCCTGGCTGGCTGGCTCCTTCATTCAGCTGCCCTGCTTTCTCCCAGCCTCTGCATATTAACTATCGGGGTTCCTGGTGCATGCAGTATGATTTTCTAGATCTCCCACCTGGCTGGGTCTCTGTACCTATTACATCAACACAGTGCCTGGCACACAGGCACATTTCCTTGCATGTCAAGCCAGTGAAGGGTTTGTAACAGTCTTCCCACTGATACAAGAGAGCAGTTGAATCCTTTCCAAAATGTTACTTAGAGAAAGATTGAACCCATGGAAGTCATTCCTGCTGTAGTTCAGAGGTGTTTGCACAGGTAAGGCTTGAACTACTGCCCAGTATGCCTGCCTCTATTTGCCCAGCCCAGTGTGTGAGCCATGGAGAGGAAAAGGTAGAAAAGATGCTAGTCTTGGAACTTGTTAAATGTACCATTCTGCACGTCAGCAACTCTTGTCCTCTCTTGAGATTTTCCAAGTCAGAAGCCTCTTGGGAGTCGTATTAAACAATTCAAAATTTAGATAAAAGGGGCACCTGGGTGGCTCAGTGGGTTAAAGCCTCTGCTTTCGGCTCAGGTCATGATTCCAGGGTCCTGGGATCGAGCCCCACATTGGGCTCTCTGCTCTTCGGAGAGCCTACTTCCTCCTCTCTCTCCCTGCCTGCCTCTCTTGCTTACTTGTAATCTCTGTCTGTCAAATAAATAAATAAAATCTTTTAAAAAATTTAGATAATAAAGCAAGCCACACCTTCTTAGGGAATAGCCTGATGCTAGTAATGATTGGTTTTTCAACTTTCAACACATCTTGAGATGACAACTCATCAAGATCCTGTAGGATATGCCAGACCCTGACAGACTGAGAGAAGGCAGGGGGAAAGTCCGGAAGGTTTTCATGGTGCCTATCTTAAGCTTAATACTCGAGGCTGGAAGCGGGGTCTAGGGCACAGATAGCTCTAGAAGGTGCCCTTTCGTTCTGGCTTGAGGAACAAGAAAGGGAGCTCTTTGTTCTCCTGCCCCTGGGACCTGAATATGGGCTCAGATGTGGAAGCGTGTGGCAGAACAGGGCACCAGAGTCCTGAATTTCTGGGTGGAGAACCCAAAACGGGGTGCCCCAGGGAACCGAAAAGTGCAGGGGAGATGGCAGAGAGGAAGGAGCTCAGGAAAATGACTCTGTATTATTTTATATGAACTCCTGAACCATACATATCTGGATCAGATCCTAATTAGCATACCTAATATTTTGAGAGCTAAAGTGATGCATAGAGCACCACCCAGTGCCTGCCATGGTCACTGGGAGTACATGACTGAAATGGAGCCAAAGAGCAGTAGAACTTCACTGAGAACCAACTGTCATTGGAACCATAGCGCACAGCAGGGACACTAGAACTTGCAGACTGAACCTAAACAGGTTGCACCTGCTAAATCAAAAATATCAACATTTTTGTTTGGTAAGACTTACCCAAGATCCAGAGTCTCAAAATGTAATATTCAAATTGTCTAGGACGCAATCCAAAATTACTGAACATACAAAGAACCATAAAATTTCCAATCTTCCTCAGAAAAGACAACTGACAGACACCAAGGATGAGATTTTACAGATGGTGCAATTATTAAAGACTTTCAAGCAGCTGTTCTAAAAGTGTTCAAGTGAACAATTGCAAACCTCCTTGAAACAATTGTTAAGATAGAAAATCTTCACAAGGAAATGGAAGATATCATGGCAATTTTAGAACTGAGAAATACAAAAACCATACTAAGAAACTCAGGGGATGGGACTCATTAGCAGAATGGAAATGACAGAGAATGAGTGAACCAGAAGATCGATAAATAGAAATTATCCATTGTAAACCACGGAGAGAAAAAAAAATGAACAGAGCCTCTGGGACATGTGGGACAACAATAAAAGGTTGAATGTTTGTTGCATCAAAATCCCAAGAGACAAAAAGAGTGTGATGCTGGGAAAATATTTGAAGAAATCATGACTGAAAACTTCCCCAAGTTTAGTGAAAGATATAAACTTACACATTCAAGAAGTTGAATACATCCCAAACAGGATAAACTGAAAGAAATCCACACTCAGACACAGCATAATCAAACTACTGAAATCTTCAGGTGAAGAAGATACCTTGAAAACAGCCAGAGAAAAATGACTCATTACCTATAGGCAAGTCATGATTTAATACTGCGGGTTTCTCAGCAGACACCATGGACGCCATGGGACGTGATGAAGTATTTTGAAAGTACAAAAGAAGAGAACCGTCAACCTGGAATTCTAAATCCAATGAAAATATCCCGCAGGAAGGAAGGTGAAGAAATAAAGACATTTTCCAATGAAGGAAAACTAAGAGACTTGATAGCAGCAGACATGCTCTAGAAGAACCAAGAAAGTTCTTTAGAAAGAAGGGTGATCTTCTGGTTCCACCCCAGCAGCTGAGCTCTTGACGCCCCCCTGAACCTAACACAGCCAGCAGGTGTAAAGAATGGATTGCCTACGTGACTCACACTACTGTTTTTCAATTTACAAAGTAAATATAGAGACTTCAATATGCAAAGTGACCTTCAGAGGCCAATGATGTTTTTGAAAACTGTGAGTAGAATAAAGGACTTGCACACTCAGTGGAGGCAGTACCCCTACCTGGCTAAAGAAACTGCTGAGTTTGATGATAACTGGCATCCAGGTTCCACAGAGAACTGTTGAGACCCAGTGAGAACAAAATGCTGGCAGTGTGGCTCAGGCTCCCACACTGAGGACAGAAGGAACCAGAAGACTCTAGACACTGGGCCTGAACCTCGGGGTGGGGTGGGCACAGTAGCCAGAATACCCTTATCTCCACCAGCAGAGGTGACATCCCCAGGGAGCTTCAAGGCCTTGACGAGCAGGAGCTAAGGAAGGCGAATGGTGGACACTGCAGGTGGCTACACGAGTGTAGCCAAATCCTTTGGGGAGTAGTGGGGGTGTTTTCTTGGTAGAGGTGGCTGAAGAACTGATTTTATGGCTTTTCTTCTGACTCTGTGTCTCTGTAGACTGGCACAACCTGGAAAACATGAACTATAGTTATTATAAGGATGATCTACAAAGAGAACAGAAGTTTGGAGAAGAGGAAGAAAAACATATATGATCCTATGACCCTCACGTGACTATCTTCATTTTCACACAATCTTTTTAAAAGGAAAATAATCCCTAATGGGATCCCTAATGGGATTAGATTAGAGGATCTTTTCACTTTGCATGGGTTGTAGTCATTTCCCACGTTCCGACACCATCTTGATACTCATGGAGTCACTGCTTCGGAGCCCATTAGCAGGTGCTGCACTCATCTCTTTAACGACTCCTGCACTCATCTCTTTAACGACTCCTGCACTCATCTCTTTAACGACTCCTGCACTGTGGACCATTTACATTGTTTCCACTTTTTTGACATTCTGAGTAAATGCAGCAAAACCCATCAATATTGCTCTTTTTCTTTCTTTGAAATTGCTCTATTCTATCTGGATTTTAACTTACAGCAAAAGAAATAGGGGTGGAGGTGTGTGTTTGGGGTGGGGTATATCTTATTTTATTTTATTTTACTTTATTTTAGTTTAGTTTTAGAAGGGAGGGAGAGAGAGATGGGGAGAAAGAATCTTAAGCAGGCTCTACAACCACCACGGAGCCTGACATGAGGATTGATCTCACAACCCTGGGACCATGACCTGAACTGAAATCAAGAGTCCAACGCTTAACCCACTGAGCTACCCAGTACCCCTGGGGGTGGAGTATATTTTAAAGTATGCTCTCCGTGTTGATCTCCATGGATGTTATTCATGTTGTCAGCCAGTTTTGTGTGCATGATCTGTTTTCCAGTTTCTTATCCTTATGCCTATCTTGGAGGGACATGGCTGGGTCAACTAAGCCCGCTTTACTTCTCTGATTTTTAAAACAAATGTTCTCATGAAATTGCTTCTAATTGATTTCTGACTAGCAGAGATCCAGAGATATTTTCCCTTATTGATTAATTAATTAATTAGACAAATAGTTATTCTGTATCTATTATGTGCCTGATACTGTGGTAGGAATTGGGAATATAGCAATAAAATGTACAAAAATCTCTACCCTGATGGATCTGACATCCTAGTAGGTGAGACAGAACCAATAAACAAATAGATAAGTAATGTAATTCCAGGTAATGGTAAGCACAAGAAGAAAAGTAAAGCAAGGAAAAGGATAGAGTGAAATGGAGGAGGTTTTAAAGAGAATGGTCAGGGCAGTCTCTGAGCAGATGATGTTGGAGTTGAATGAGATGAGAGATCTAGCCATCTTTTTTGGAAGAAGAGTGAGCCAGACATAGGAAGCACCAGGTGAAAAGGCCCTGAGGTAGGAGTGAGTTTAGAGTTTCCAAGGAATAGCAAGGAAGGCAATGAGGGTAGGGTGTAATGAGTAAGTGAGTGGGTGATGTTAAGAAATGAGGTCAGAAAGGTGGGACTGATAATGAAGATGTCTAGGGGGAGGTCTGTCCAGCAAGGGCTTTGTGTATGGTGGATAATCTAGGGCGGGTACTCCCTCATCTGGAGCCCCTGATCCTGGTTCTCTGGGAGGATGTATCTTAGAACAGGAGGCAGACACAAACAGATCATTTTAATAAATCCTTTCAGAACCCAGAATCCAGAACCCAGGGGGAATTGGTGAGGCAATTTTTTTTCTCTTGTTTTGCTTGACATCTGTTTTACTTACCTTCAAGACTCACAGTAATTTGAAGATGCTGCTGAAAAAAAAAATACACAGGTACCTGGAAATCTAGCTAACTGGTCAAGATTCTTTCCTCTAGCTCTTCAACCTGAGACAAGAAAGAAAGATGGTGTTTTGTGCTGTTGTTTTTTTTAAAAGAATGAACCCAAAACACCTTTCTCCCATCTTCCCTTTCTCTTTATCTGTGACTGGCTGAACTTGAGAACAAAGACTCCATCTTGGGGTGCACTGTGTAGAGATTTTCTCACTTTATAGGAGAGATATGCTGCAGTCAGACTTTGGTAAAGCAAACCCTGGGAAAAGGAATTCTGTCCACTCTGCAGCTGCTGGTCTTGCTGAGACTTGTGGTCACTGGTCAAGGCAGGCCAGGTCCGGGCTCTGAACCCAGAGGTCTAGAGGTGTGAGCAAGTGCAGGTGGCAGCAGGGAAGTTCGCTGTGTCTCAGCCTGGCAAAATCATTCCAGAGAGGACCAGGGGTTCCACCACTAATTCAGTGTGTGATCGTGAGTGAACTTATTATCTATAAAATCGGAGTCGGGTAGGGGAAGGTGTGTGTTGAGCTATAATGATAGCCATTGGCCTTTTCCACTCGTAAATCCCAATGGATTGATGAAAAAGGAGCCCTTAGAGCAGTCTTCATTAGCGGAGTTGAGAATGCAAGCAGCAGGAACATCTGCAGGGGGGCAGGGCCCGGGGAGGGGTCCTGCAGCTGAAAGGACTCAAGGGCATCAGCTGGCAAAGGAAGGGGGATGGCGAGAGGCACAGGAGGGTGGGAAGAGGTGAGTGAGGAGGAGGCTGGAGGGGAGGGCAATGAGGAGGGAGGAAGGGGGCATCATGGTTTTCCAATGTGTGTGCGTCCCCCATCTCCGCCCCAGGCATCTTTGAAGCAGAGCTTGAAGAGTTGATTCAGTCTAATTCAGACTCATGTAGACACAGCTTCTAGATGAGTGTCCAAGCCCCTTCTTGGCCAGACTCTAGGTATCTCCTCCAGGTGGCCTCATAAAAAGTTCGGAACCAACTGCTTCAACCCTGAGGCCACCATGTGCGGGCAGAGTGCCTGATAAGTCATTGAGCCTCTCTGAGCTCCAGCTTCCTCTTTGAAAAGTGGGGTCATCTTGCTTGCAGGATTGGGACAGCATCCCGAGCTGGTGCTCACGAGTCTCCTTGTACAGAGTCCTGCACCCCAGGAGAGGTCAGAAAATGTCCTTTTCCTTTCCCTTTCCCACATTAGGAAGAACTGTGAAAGACTTTGAAATGAGCGAAGGAGATTAGTGGGTGTCCTTTCAGTGGGATGCTGGGCATGGATCCCATGTTGTTGAGGCCTGTGTTTCTGACTGGGCTACTTTGTAAGCCATAGAAAACCCACAGTCCTGCAAATGATTCTTGTCTGTAGAAATGCCAGTGAATCTCGTCCCTGAAAAATACACATACCTTCTGTCCTGGATAACAGGTTGTTCCAAACATTGTATTTTATTGCCCTAAAGATACAACCCTGATTTGTGTCTATTGGCAACTTCATTTCAGCATTCTTGACTGCCTCTATGTGTCTGTCCTTCAGACTGCCCTTTGAAATGATACGACATCTTACTGGTCTCCTTATTAATGAAAAATGACATCTTTGATGTGTGTTCATTTATATTTGTATGACTCATGTTTTTATCTTTGAAAATGATATTTTACCATCCACTTCCCTGATGATTTTTAAATTACTAATTCTGATCAAGCCTTTGTCACCCATTCTCCATTGCTGATTTAATATTAAATTCCAAGTCTTTCATCATTCCCCACCCCACCACACACACGTGAGTGTGCATGCATGCACGCACTCACACACATACACATACACACACACACACAGCCCTCCCCATCTGTACCCAAGATGCCCTGCACACCCAGAAAAAAAAATTGTTTTTTTTTGTGAGATGTGTGTTCTGCACTAAAAACATACACATCTGGGTATGGGGCTAGGGCTTGGACCCCTGAGACATGAAGCAATCTTTGAGACCGAACTGTAGGGATTGAATGAGGTAATGACCTCACAAGGTAAGAATATAATGAATTGTCTCTTCAGTCCAATTTTACACTGAATGCTGACTTCAGTTCAACTTAAAGAATTGCAAAGTCCTCTTTCTCTGAGGACTTTCCTGGCGTCCTCTTTCTGTCAACAAGGAAGCTGGCACTAAGGGCTTGCAGGGTAGCCCTGGACTGAGGACGGCCCATCCGGGACCAGTTACAGATTTGCCAACATTCTTTCCAATGTCTGTTCCTTTGGGGCTTCATGTCTGGCTGCAGCAAGCCATCTGTGGCCTTTGCTGGAAAAGAACCTGAGGTTCCTGGAAGCCTTGGCCAGGAGACATGGCAAGGCTGCACCGTGGGTGGCAGGCGTCAGATTATCCCCGGGTGCCCCCTTAACATAACTTCTTTTACAGACTCCCACGGAGACCCAGAGGAGGGATTGGCTCAAGGAAGGAGAGCTTCTGCTCTGGATAGCTACCAGAATCATCCAACATGCCCTGAAATAAGTCTCTGAAATATGGTGAGACCCAGGGGATTGTGATCATAGGCTCCTCTCTAGATCACTGCCACCCCAAGTGTGGCCCAGGCCTCGCTGTGCTGGTATCACCCGGGAGCTTGATGAGGCCCAAGGCTAGACTTGTTGAATCTGAGTGTGTGGGTTGCAAGACTTCCTGGTGGGTCATATGCATTCTAGAGTCTGGAAGGGCTGGGGTGATGGAGGTCACTCTACCTGGGAATGATCGAGTCTATGAATCTTGTTACCTCGGAAACTGTGGCCCAGCCACTTCTACCTTTCAGGGCCTGTTTCCCCATCTGTAAAAAGAAAATAACTTCTGTGCCACAGGGCCATGGAGAGAGCCAAGGGATGTGGAAGCACTGACCGGCATTGCCCCATAATTTGTTTAAAGGCCAAGAGAACCCTGAGGAAATTTTGGAGTGAGATAGGGTTGGTACATCCTGTGGGAATGGGCAGATGGAAGGAAGGCTCCATCCCAAGCTGCTTTTCTGGTCTTTACCCAGACAAATGAGTGCTCACTACAAGCAGGGCACATTCTCTTTTTACAGTGGACCCCAGCTGGGGCCCCAGGCCCAGGGTGGGTAGGGCTGGGCCATGGGGCTGACCCATAAGGCCCTTTCACTGGTCACTTGGCCAACAGCAGAGAAGCCAGCCCGATGCCCAACCCTTGTTTCTGGAGTCTTCTCTGGAACCATCTACCGAAAGGATTTGTCTTTGGGCACCACGTATCGGGCTTCCTTCCTTGAGGGTCCTGAGGATGAAATGGTGTCCTTGGTGCTCACAGACACAGGGAATGAGGGGGCAGAATGAAATCATTTTAATAGCATAGCAACACTTTAGGACCAGGCGTCACAGATGGGGACAATGTTTTATCTTCCATTTGTACAATTCTGGGGAGGCGTGAGGCTGCACTGGAAAATCTTACAGACATGTTTTTCACATTGAAAACTTAATAAATACTTAAAATGTCAGACTTCAGAGACAATGAGTTATGAGTGTGATTGTTTTCTTATTCTGCCTCCTCTGAGCCCGGAGGTCGTTTCCTGGTGTGCTGACAAAGGCGGGGTCCCTTAGGAGGGGTATTCATACTCCTCAGCACTGCGGCGACCAAAATCCATCCAGCCCATGTAATCCCGGTCGCTTATCCTGTGACTGGGGTCCAGGCCCTGCAGGTTCTTAATGACGGACATTCGGCCAGAAGGAGCTACAAGGCGCAAGGGAAAAGGAAACAGGGCCATTATATTTAAGAGCATCGCTAATTCAATCTGTAAAGGAGAACAATGAGAAAAGCCAGACAATATGTAACATGCACCTTCTTAAAGGTATCAGGGAGCTATGGAGTAGTGGGCTTGCTGGACCAAAATCTAAGAGAAGGACCCAGGTCTGGGAGGGTAATATTTACTAGTGAGGGTTATGACTTCCAATCTGTAAGGATTTCAGTGGATTTACCAACTGTGGGACCTGCCTCGGTTTCCCTACTCCTGGGGGGAGGATGGTTTCTCTTATGTAGCTGGCCCTCAGCAGATGCCAAGCAAGTTTCCATGGTACTTACCTATTTCTGAAGTTCACCCCTTAAGGTCCCAAGCATACCTGAGTACTCTTGTTAAGTTAACACAAGTACAATATACAATATTTTGATATTGAATGGTTTTTAAAAAATGAGTCAAGTCCCATTGCTAGGCAAATACTATTTAGAAATTAATTTGAAAGCTCCCTTCTTTTTAGAAAGTGATATTGAGAAAAAGGCACCCTGTCAGATTAAAATCTTACGTCAGTAGCACTCAGTGAAGAGTGGGCAGACAGATAATAAGGGGGTTATTTCATTTATCCCTTTTGGCCAAAATGCAATAACTGAATGAGCAATGGGCCTTGGGGATGGGAGTGAAGTCCTCAGGAACAGGATGATTCTCATGTGTAATTGACATTGAGGGAGCAGGGACATGAAGAAGCAGTTTCTTTGGGGACATGTGACAAAGTCCTGACCCATAGATCACAGACTGTGGCCTTCTGGATATGAAATCAGTATCATGCCTTCTTCTGTGCAAGCTAAGAGCCAAGAAAGGTCCCTCAGGACCTCAAAGGGCAAAGCCCAGGGGACTCTAAGAGCAGAGTGGTGGGGGATAGCTCCATGGGGCCACTGTGTCCCCACTGCTTGTGATGTTGTCATTCAGCCCTTCTGTATGAGGCTGCCCTTGCCAGCTCCTGACCACAGGCAGCAAAGAGTCTGACCATGACTTATTGACTTAGTTATTGAGAAATGAGCTTGCAGGAGCAGTTCCTCTGTCTTATTGGATGACCAGGTAAAGCCAGCCACATTAAAAACCAGAAACAATTATGCAGAGCAATGTCTCCAACCGTTCTTCTCCCCCCACCCCTACCTCAATCACTTCGGGGCGTTGGAATTAAGAGTCAACCCAGCACATTCCAGCCCCTTCCCGGGTATCTCCAGCCTATGCAAAAGGCAAACAGAGCCGGCTGTTTAATTGTTCTGTTTTTCAGGTGAAATATTAGTCCTCGCATTCAAAAAAAACCTTGCAGATCCAGTTACTTGTACACAGTTAACGGAAGTATGGCCCATCCTTCTTTCTGCTGCTGATGAATGCCCCCATCAAGGGCTGGGCACAGCTCCAAGTTCCAGTTAATGAAGGCAAAGTGGCAGCTTCGATATGTGCAAACGGCCTGGGTTGGGGGGGGGGGCGGGGCTGGGGAGGGGACCACGTTTTCAGTCCCGGGAGCTGTGCTGGTTACGCATCTCAGTTCCCCCATTCCACACGCTGTGCTCATTTACCAGGGTCCCTGCTCACTTCCCCACAGCGACACGAGGTAGGAACTCCAACTGGTTTACAGAATTGAATGGAAGGGCCTGGCTCCTTTAAACTTTGAAACCCCGAATGGGCAGTACAGCTGGGAAGCTGAATGGTCCCAGACCTTCAGGCGAGGGCAGGGCTGGAACAGACTGTGAGGTGAGCAAAGTCCCCTGGTTACACATTCTCCTGGAGCCCCGGCTGCCACATGGACAAAGGGACTCACTAAGCAGGGCTTCCTTGAGGACCAGGAGACAGTACGGATGTTACCGATATAAGGACATAAGCACGGGAGCTTCACGGGCTGTGGGGCAGGTGTAAGCTAGATGTCCCCTGCCCCCAACCCAACTGCTTCCCCTCCCTCACTGAAAACTCCGCACGCAGTTCCTGATGGTAAACTCTTGAGCACTCCTCAAGGAGTACATGACTGTGTTTAGAATCTTTCAGCCTAAGTGCTATACTTGAGGAGATATCCAGGATGTTCTCAATATAGTCCAAGAAACTCTATGGGGATAAATATTTCTTCCTGGCTCGTGTTTGTCAAAGAGAAGAGTGTGATTGTTTTCTACCTAGCGCTCATCGTGGGTGTTGGCAGCTAAAGCACCTGGGGCTGCCATTCCCACGTGGGCTTGTTGGGCACGACCTTCTACGGGCAAAGGGAGAAGGTGGCTGAGAAGAGATGCTAGGAAGAAAGTTCCAGTTAAGGTTTGTAGCATAACGCCACTGTCAAGTGTCCATTCAGGGGAAATAGTTTGGTAACTGGCTTCTTTCCCAGACCTATTTCTGGTGGCTCTTTCCTGAATGTGGGGAGGCGGTTCCAGATTATGGCCAAAAAACCTGTGATATCTCAGACTGGTCTGGCTGAAATCCAACCTACATCCAAGGACAGATATTAAATTACTTTGAGACAGACAATCAATAGGAACTCCAAAAGTTTTCAGACTTTCTCTGTCATCTGACTAGTAGTTCCACATCTCTCAACTTACTTAGCCGGAAAGCAAAATGAAGATGGTAGCTGGGACAATTTCCCGAAGAGAGGACAAAATATAACAAATCATCTTCTGTTGTTGTTCTTTTTCCTTCTGAATTGCCCTAGTCAAAAAGTTCTGATCTTACCTTCATATAAAACCATCATATGAAAGCCGAGCCCATCTTTTTCTCCTTGTCTCGTCAAGCCGTGAGCTAAGGTTCAAATCTAGGCCCGGGCACGTGGGAGGGTAAGAGAGCCTCCTGGGAAAGGAGCCACCCTCCACCCTTCCCAGCAGCATTTTTTGTTTGTTTGGTCTTTTTGTGGTTTACTGTCCAACTGTGTTGGTCCAGCTTAGCACACTGCCCCATAGCCGGTGTGTGACATCAGTGTCCCTGTGGATCAAGTTGGTGGAAAAAAACTACCCCAGTCACAATCATGGTTCCTAAGGCCACTACAGACGCACTAGCCTCTCTCTGAATCACACAAAGAGCTAGAAGGGACCTAAGGGAACTCTAGCATCACCCCTGCTTTACAGATGAGGCAGGCCCAGGAAAGGGTTCGGGCTGTCAGTATGTCACCCAGCTAGCGAGCCACCAGATCAACTTATTCCTGGAGACAGACTTTGATGCTGAGAAACCTGGCTTGCGCCCACTCCTGCTACAACTGGGACCATGTCTCCCATAGCAAAATAAGAACAAACAGGTCTCCGAGTAATCATTTTCAACTGTCTTTGCAGTCAGAACTCAAGAGCATTCTTGGTATCGATCCCTTCCTGCTAGGGGTTTCCCCGAGTCACTCTCTGGGCGGCTTCTGGCTCTTCCGAATTTACAGTGTTAGGTATGTAGTAGATCGACAAACCCTTCTAGAGTCATTATCGGTCATTATCTTTTAATGTCTGTATAATAGGGCGTTGGACTTAACAGCAACACGTGCCAACAACTAGTTTCAAGAAAGCTTTTTAAAAAAGGTTTTCCTTCATGAATTGAAGCCTCCGCCCTCATTCTCAGTTGCTACAAAGGACGTCCAGAAAGCGGTGCTGTCCAGGCCGCAGCGCAGTTCGGGGCGGGGTGGGATTGGGGGTGGGAAGAAAGTGAAAAATCTTTAGCTTAACGCGTCGCCTTGCGTGTCCTTCCCAGGGGTTACTCGCCTCCATCAGCCAGACTCTAGGGAAGAGGGTCAGGATTGGAAGGCCCGCAACGGGTCAGAAGCGAGGGGTGAGGACGCTACAGATGAATGAACATCCGTACCTTTCCGGGCCTGCTGGATGTACCTGGCCAGCAGCGCTCCCAGGTGCGCTCGGGGCTCACCGTCCACCTTCTGCACCGCCCTCAGCTGCCTCCGGGGCGCCTCCTCCTGCTGCTGCGCCCCTGGGCCCACCGGGTCGGCCGCAGGTACGGGCTGCGCCAGGGCGCCCGCCGCCAGTACCGCCAGCAGCACGCACAGGCACACGCCGCCGTTCATGGCTGCGGAGAGCAAAGGGGAGGGGACGTGAACGACTGGTGGGAGGGCATCGCAGGCTCTTGCGGAGGCTTGGGGCAACTGCGGTACGGAAAAGGGGGCTCCGTCCAAACCGCGGGGCCCCGGGCCCGCCACACTGGTGCACATACGAGGGCTCACCAGGCGCCGACGTAAGCCAAGCGGCCACAGCCCGCGTGTCTGGGCACACCCCGTTTGTGTTTTGGGTGAACCACACCCGGTGCCCCGGGGAAGCGGACTGAGACCCTGTCTTCCGCCCTGGCTAGCATAAGAAATGTCTTCTGTTTTCCTTTTGTTTCAGAAAGTATTGTTAGAGGGTCTGTCTTCTAACTGAGAGCAAGAGATTAAAGCTGGGAAAATATCTTAAAGAGAAGACTCCGTGGGAGAAATGAGACCCTGGATGCCAAGAAGCTTTCCATGGGGGAAATAAAGGGTGAAAAAAGAGAAGCACAACTTAAAATGAGGGGACAAAAAAGAAAAGCCATATTTATAAAGTTTCTTTAAGGTGCATATGGGAACTGGCAATAAACTACTATGCAAAACACAGGAAGAGTTTTTAAAAATCCGAAATATGCGCTCAGTCTTCTGTCCTTGGCAAAGCGCCCCCGCCTTTTAGATCCACCAGCAGATACAACACTCGCACGCTTCTATCCCCAAAACCTTGAATTTTTCTGCAGTACTTAGAAAATGAATTTCAATCTTAAACCCCCTTGATAGTTTATTTGCAGAGATTGCAAAGGACACTGCACCTCGGTGTAACATCTAGCAAATCCCAATTTGCATGCTAATCCTCGCAAAGAGATGTGCGCCAGCATTGCCCGGGGACCAGAACAAAGCAGGCGCTTGGAAGTCTTTCAAGCAGCTCTACCCACCCAGACCTCCCTGCTGTTTCTGACTTTAAGAAATGTCTCCCGAGCTGTCGGGAAGAAGACACAGAAAACAGAAAAATAAAACGAAAGGGGCACAAAACTGAAGACGGCATTCTCAAATCAACTTGACACTTGGATTCCCCGCGGGGAACCTACCTTCAGAGTAGGACGCAGCGGGCTTCGCGTCTCTACAGAGTGGCGAGGTTGCTGAGCCAAGTTCAGGTGGGCCGGCAGGACGCTGCCTCTTAAATAGCCCCTCCCGGCGCTGCCAGCCAGTCATCTGTTTACTCAGCGTTGACGCAGACCGCCAGCAACACGTGCTCAGAGGGCGGCCACTGGGGCGACAACCGATTGAGGTGGCTCCTGGGAGAGAGGGGGCAGTGGCCCAGTGGAGCGGGTTAACCCCTCGCAGGCGGTGTGTCCGGTGTCCAGCCCCCCTGTCTGTCTCTTCCTCTCCCAGCTCTGTCCTGCTCTCCCTCCCTTTCCAGGATGGGAAACCTAGGTGTGGGGAATCTCCTTCAGGATGGAGAAGCTGCCCCAGTTTAGTCCGCCTTGGGAACCAGAGGGGCCGGAAAGGAAACCGGGAGCAGGGCGGGGGTGGGGGTGATTGGCCAGGGCTGGGTGTCAGCCAAGTGTAATTTGGAGCTGGAGGGGGTGTTCCCCGACCCCTAGCATCCCAGGCAGCAATGGTTGGTTTGTTTGTTTGTTTTTGGACCAGTGAGTTGGCTTCTTGAGGGAGGGAGGGGGTCTTCACTTTCTTCTCGGCCCCGTGAAAAGCCCTGGAGGTTCTCTCGGACTCCGAGGGCAGGTGTTCCGGGTCAGTGACAGGGCTTCAGCTGCAGCGGGCTCTTGGAGTTCCAGGCTTCTGTCCACGCAGCTGTAAAGTGAGGATGACACCCCAGGACTTGGCTCAGAGTTTGGGAAAGGGCTATTTTCCTCTGGGCCGAATTACTCCTGCTCGGGGCGCGTGCGGCTCCTGGTCGCCAAGTGGCGCCAGCGAGTGTCCCAAGGAGCCCTCCCTGGGCGTTCCCCTCCCGCAGTGGCATCCGCCCCTCTCACGTTCCTCCTGTGGCGGAGCTCTCACACCCCCGTCGGATCCCCACTCCAGCGCGGGCTACTCAGCTTTGGCTTGAGGACCTCGCCCTGGTCACTCACCACTCGCAGAGGCCAAGGGAGGCGCCGAGGCCGTCCTTCGTCCTTCCCTATGCCATCGCGCTTCTGGCTCCCGAGCGAGGCGACCCGTGCCAGTGCGCCCTAGTGGCCAAACCCATCTCGGCTCTGAGGCCGTTTGGGTGGGCGCTCGAGCTCGCCGCCTCTCTGCGAAAGGCACTGCCAATCCCATTTCACCGACGGCAAAGAGAAGCGCGAAGAGCTGCGCCTAGCCGAGGCTCCACCACCTGTTCCTGGCCGCCTCGCGCGCCGAGCCTCCCAGCGCAAGACCTCCGGGCCGCATCCATGCCTCCTCCCGTCCCGGAACCCTCCATGCCTCCCACTCCTTTCCCTCAAGAAGGATTTGGAAATGCTTCTTTCAAAACTGGCACCAGTACTCAGCAATGGAGGTCCCGAGATGGCCAGAGCGAGAGGACTCTTGCGGGGTGGGGGTTAGGGTCGGGATCCGGGGTGGCCGGGGGAGCTTGGCCAGGAGCACCGCTGGTTGCATCCCCTTTTCTAAACTCTAGAGGCTGCTGTATTTCTGCAACCCACAGGAAACGTTTTTGAAACAGCGGCGCTTAAAATGTTTTCCCACCAGGCTGCTAAGGGTTGTGCAGTTCAGTTGGAGAAACTAGTTTCATTTGTGACTGTGGCCAAGACATTTCTGGGAACATAACAGAATCACCTAAAGGGCTTGTTCAAACAGCCCCAAAGTTTCTGATTCTGAAGTGGGCCCTAAGAATCTGCATTTCTAACAAGTGCCCCAGTGATGGGCCTGATGGTGGTCCCCTGAACACACTTTGAGAACCACTGCTATAGAATTTCCCTGTGGTAAGCCAGTGACTTAATGCCCTTCCTTCCATCCATTTAATTAATAAGTATTTGTTGAACACCTGCTTTGTGCCAGGCATTCGGGATGCAGTATGGACAATGGTGACAATGAAATGGAGGAGCAGAAAAAACAAATTCACAGACACCCCCCCCCCCCAGTGAGTCTGATGTATTAGGGGGACTATTAGGGTGGAAGAGGTGGGAGATGATCTCAGAGAAATGTGTGTGTGTGCTTTTATTTATTTATTATATTTATTATTTTTTATTTATTTACTTTATTATTTATTATTTATTTATTTTTATTTATTTATTTGAGAGAGTGCACAAGTGAGTGGGGGCGGGGAGCAGAGAGAGAGGGGGACTCCAGGCTGAGTGCAGAGCCTGGGCAGGGGGCTCGATTCCAGGACCCTGAGATCATGACCTGAGCCGAAATCAAGAGTCAGTTGATCAACCTACTGAACCACCCAGATGCCCCCAGAGAAATATTTTTTTTTTGGGGGGGGGTGAAGGAATGAGACTCTGATTTTAGAAAGATGAGTCTGGTTGTGATGTGCAAGGTGTTCCAAGCAGGGAGAGGCTGTAAGTCATGATCTGCTGGGAGGGCCGGGAGGGATCGAGATGGATTTACATTGAGGATTATAATGCATTATGAAGCCTATTAGTTGTTATGAAACATACTGAACATTATGAAAGTAAAGTGTTCATCAGAGATAATTCGGAAAACCAGTAAAAGTAGAAAAAGAAGAAAAATTCCGTCATCCCGGGACAGCCACTATTAACCTCTTGTTGTCTGAGAAACCTGGAGGGGCGATGAAACTAAGTGACTGAGGCTGACCTTGAGGCTCCATGTGGTGAGACAAGGGGGTAGGTGGACATTCCCCAAGACCGGGAATTCAGGTGCGAGGGCAGGTTTGGGGCATGGGGATGAGGTAGGTAACGAGTGATTGGTTGTGCATGGGTGAGTTGAGATCATTGCTTGTGCATGGGTGGTCTAGGAGCAGGTTGAGAATGAGCCCTGAGCTCAGGACAGAAGCACTGGAGGTGTGGACCAGAGTCTTTGGGTGGGTGGGTGGGGGAGGAGATGGCTTCCAGCCTGGGAGTCATGGAGGGTGCCTAGGAGGACAGGCAGAATAGGCATACCCTGAGGAATGAGAGCAAGAATGTGAGTGAAGAGGGAGCTGTAAAGAACCAAATAAGGAGTGGCCAAGACACCAGAGTAAAAATGCCTTATATAAGGAGAAGCCAAAGGTGACAAGGATTATCGAAGCCGAAAGAAGGACTCCTGCAGGAGACCTTTATAACTTGCAATAAAGTTGTAGCCACTTCACCCCCTAGGGACAGGATTCTGAGCAGATTCTGAGCAGGGATATGTTATCGAAGATCCTCTGGGAAAATAAAAACTTAAAAGGGGTCTGAACTCCATGACCATAGTAATGAGTCTTCCTTCTTAATGGGTCAGAGGGTACTAATAACTCTGACCACATCTAAAGCAAGATGGGCCTGGGACCCCACTTTTCCTGTTAAGGCATATGCATATCTGCATTAAGGAGAATCCATTTATTCTTTAAAAGATTCTTACTTAATACCTCTTAAGGCAGATGCTTTTGGTGCCCTTCATCAGAGCTCCATGTCCCACCTCTGGCTCTAGCTGGGTTTGGACTGGGCAGTTTTGAGCATTCAGACAGTGTTCACATTTCAAGCTTCTAAAGCACCCCTCTGCAGTTCTCTGCCTCAGAGCTCAGCCCTAGCAGATGTTTAGTCTGGAAGTGTAGAGGTCTTAACATCCCAGAGGACAACCCTCAACCAGTGGGGATAGGAGCCCATTTCCTGTTCTCTGTATGGACCATCCCCAGAAGTTTCTGAAATCTTCTTAAGGTTCCTTTGCCTCCAGCAATGGCCTTGATAACCTTCCTTTAGTTGACTTTTCTTTCCTTTTTTAAAGATTTTTTTTATTACTTGAGAGAGAGAGAGAGAGAGAGAGTACAAGCAGGGGTGATAGGAGGGGGACAGGAGTAGTAAAGGGAGAGGGAGAAGTAACTCCATGCTGAGCAGGGAGCCCAATATGGGGCTCCATCCCAGGACCCCAGGATCATGACCTGAGCCAAAGGCAGACACTTAACTGACTGAGCCATCCAGGTGCCTCTAGTTGACTTTTCCTCCTCCCCAGCCTTATTCCTCTCATTCCTCACTTCTTGTATCTGGGATCACCTCTCAAATAAACCACTTGCCCCCGAAGTTTTCTCTCATTTCAGGATAATCCTACTGATATCATCAACTGTCCATTAGACACTATTGGGATAAAACAGGGAGCAAGACAGACAAAATCCCTCTGCTCCATGGTGCTTCCATTCTAATGGGGGAGATGGGTAATAAACAAGAAAAATACTTGTGTATGCAGTAGGTCATCAATGGGCACAAATGATTCTGAGAGAAGTAGATCAGGTAGATGGTGTGGGCAGAAGATTTGCAGGAACATATACAAACACTTGCTTGAGGTCTGTTTAGGCTCTTTGATATGTAGACCTCACTATGTATATTAAGGATCAGTGGTTTTGCTTTTCAGTACAAATAAACACAAGGGAAGTTGTAATGAGATTTTTATCCCATTTGGAGGACTTTTGTATTTCACAGAGTGTGAAATGTTAATTAACTGTTATCCTAAGCCCATCCTCTTGTCTCAGAAAAAGAAAAAGAAAAAGAAAAAGAAAGGGCAGGGCCCTCTCTGTCCCCCACCTGCCCACCCCTCATCCCTTTACCAGTGGCTCATCAGCTGGGGCCCAGAACTGCCCATGATGTGGAAGTTCCTTCACATCATGCAGGGGGCTAGAAGCACAACAACCATATTCAGATGTGGCATTTGATAGGGAGTAGTGGTGAGAGGAAGCTTGTGACTGGTTTTAGAAGCTAGACATTTCCATCTGATTATGGTGAAAGAATTAAGTTAAGTTCCATTTAGAGTTGGGGAGGTATCCCCAAAGAGTGGTCCTTGCAACAGAGGCAATTGTTGCAATGTAGGATTTGTAGCCATGGGAGGTTATCTCAAAGACATTTATCCATTCTGCCCTTGTAGAAAATTTACTGGAATTTCCAAAGATGTACGAGAACCTCCTAGTTTTTTATTCACAAAATGTAAACTTGTTACAAGCAATTCCCATTTAAAGGAGGTCAGGATTGGTTCAACATCTGCAAATCAATCAATGTGATACAATGCATTAATTAAAAAAAAGAACAAGAACCATATGATACTCTTAGTAGATGCTGAAAAAGCATTTGACAAAGTACAGCATTCTTTCTTATCAAAACTCTTCATAGTGTAGGGATAGAGGGCACATACCTCAATATCATCAAAGCCATCTATGAAAAACCCACAGTGAATATCATTCTCAATGGGGAGAAACCGAGCGCTTTCCCCTAATGTCAGGAGCATTGCAGGGCTTTCCACTATCACCACTGCTATTCAACATAGTACTAGAAGTCCTAGCCTCAGCAATCAGACAACAAAAAGAAATAGAAGGCATCTGAATTGGCAAAGAAGAAGTCAAATTCTCACTCTTTGCAGATTATATGATACTTTATGTGGAAGACTCAAAAGATTCTACTCCAAAACTGCTAGAACTCATACAGGAACTCAGTAAAGTGTCAGGATATAAAATCAATGTACAGAAATCAGTTACATTTCTATACACCAACAGCAAGAGAGAAGAAAGAGAAATTAAGGATTCGATCCCATTTACAATCACACCCAAAACCATAAGATATCTAGGAATAAATCTAACCAAAGAGGCAAAGAAACTATACTCAGAAAACTATAGAATACTCATGAGGGAAATTGAGGGAGACACAAAGAAATGGAAAAACGTTCCATGCTCATGGATTGGAAGAACAAATATTGTGAAAATGTCCATCCTACCTAGAGCAATCTACACATTTAATGTAATCCTTATCAAAATACCATCAACTTTTTTCAAAGAAATGGAACAAATAATCCTAAAATTTTTATGAAACCAGAAAAGACCCCAAATAGCCAGAGGAATGTTGAAAAAGAAAACCAAAGCTGGAAACATCGCAATTCCAGACTTCAAGCTCTATTATATTGTAATCATCAAGACATTATGGTACCGGCACAAAAAGAGACACATAGATCAGTGGAACAGAATAGAGAGCCCAAAAATGGGCCCTCAACTCTATGGTCATCTGATCTTCAACAAAGCAGGAAAGCATGTCCAATGGAAAAAAGACAGTCTCTTCCACAAATGGTGTTGGGAAAATTGGACAGCCACATGGAGAAGAAACTGAACCATTTCCTTATATCACATACAAAAATGGACTCAAAATGGATGAAATACCTCAGTGTCAGACAGGAATCCATCAAAATCCTTGAGGAGAACACAGGCAGCAACCTCTTCGATCTCAGCCGCAGCAAGTTCTTCCTAGAAACATTGCCAAAGGCAATGGAAGCAAGGGCAAAATGAACTATTGGGACTTCATCAAGATCAAAAGCTTTTGCACAGCAAAGAAAACAGTGAACAAAACCAAAAGACAACCAATAGTATGGGAGAAGATATTTGCAAATGACATATCAGACAAAGGACTAGTATCCAGAATCTATAAAGAACTTACCAAACTCAACACCCAAAGAACAAATAATCTAGTCAAGAAATGGGCAGAGGACATGAATGGACATTTCTGCAAAGAAGACATCCAGATGGCCAACAGACACATGAAGAAGTGCTCAGCATCACTTGCCATCAGGGAAATACAAATCAAAACCATAGTGAGATACCATCTCACACCTGTCAGAATGGCTAGAATTAAGTCAAGAAATGACAGATGCTGGAGAGGTTGCAGAAAAGGGGGAAACCTCCTACACTGTTGGTGGGAATGCAAGCTGGCGTAGCCACTCTGGAAAACAGTATGGAGGTTCCTCAAAAAGTTGAAAATAGAACTACCCTATTACCTAGCAATTACACTACTGGGTATTTACCCCAAAGATACAAATGTAGTGATGCAAAGGGGCACGTGCATCCAAATGTTTATAGCAGCAATGTCCACAATAGCCAAACTATGGAAAGAGCCTGGATGTCCATCAACAAATGAATGGATAAAGAAGATGTGGCATATATACATGATGGCATATTATGCAGCCATAAAAACGCTGAAATCTTGCCATTTGCAGCGACATGGATGGAACTAGAGGGTATTACGCTAGGAGAAATAAGTCAATCAGAGAAAGTTAAGTATCATATGATCTCACTGATATGAGGGATTTGAGAACCAAGACAGAGGATCATAGGGGAAAGGAGGGAAAAATGAAACAGGATGAAACCAGAGAGGGAGACAAACCATACGAGACTCTTAATCTCAAGAAACAAACTGAGGGTTGCTGGAGGGGAGGGGGGGTGGGAGGAGTGGGGGGGCTGGGTGATGGACATTGGGGAGGGTATGTGCAATGGTGAGAAAAAAATAGAAAAAGAATGAAAAGAAAAGATAGGAAAGAAAGGGAAGGAAGGAAGGAAGGAAGGAAGGAAGATAGATTGGTCAGGAGATTATTTGCTCTGATTCAAAATGTGTTGGTTTGAAGGCTTCTTTTTTGGGTCTTGAGTTTCTTCCCCTGGAACATGTATTAGAAATGCCATTATTTGTCCTGGCACTTTTCAAAGGCCCACAGAGCCAATGTTTCTGGTATCACCTAGGGACGATTTGATTGAAAAGAGGGAAGTAGCTGTGGTCATTGTGAACAGTGCTTCATTTCCTTAATGATGAGTTCCCTTAGAATGTCTTGTCTTAGTTTCAGTGCTTGCAAAGGCAGGGCTGAGACAAGCACCTGGGAGCAGGGAGTTTATTTGGGAGTAACCTCAAGGAAGCAGGGTTGAGGGGGCAGGAGAAAGAGGACAATCAAATCATGTTGTGGGGACAGTTCCACCGGGGTCTCTGTGAGATACATTGTGGACCATGCTTCATAACCAGCCTAACTGAGGCTGGGGAGAGAGCCTGGGGCATATACCCACAAGCTCCCATGCCCCACTGCTTGAGGAATTGTTTCCAGCACCATTTCTTTTTGCCAGGGATGTAAGAGTACAAGAAATAGGAGGTCGCCTCATGAATGGATAATAGGAATGAGGAGAGGTCAGTTCCCAGACATTGATCCAAAGCAGAACGAGTTTTTGCTTTTCAAACTAATACTGAAAAGCCAAGAGGAAAGGTAGTTGCTAGGGAAAGTGGCTGCCAATGTTCTCAGGCCTGTCCCTTGGCTCACTTTCCTTTGCAGAAGGTTTCGAAGAAGCCTCTATGGCCATACTGGGGAAAAGTTAATGAATGGACTCAAGTTCTTTGACCAGTGCTCTGGAATCTTTGAAATCCTGCCAATCCAGCTTCCCTCTGAAGCTGGGGCCCATGTGCCAGAGGACGAGGGTGTGTCCCTGCAGTGGTCTCAGCACCCAGCAGAGACACCTTCCACATTACCAGCCTACCTAGTATCCAGTGGAGACCATTACCTCTCCTTTGAGTTAATGCCTAGGGCCACAGCTGTTCCAGGATGACCTTATTAGGGAAAGCTCTTAGTTTTTTTTTTTTTAATTAAGATTTATTTATTTATTTATTTGACTGAGACAGAGAGATCACAAGTAGCCAGAGAGGAAGGCAGAGAGGGAGGAAGCAGGCTCCCTGCTGAGCAGAGAGCCCTATGTGGGGCTCGATCCCAGGACCTTGAGATCATGACCTGAGCCAAAGGCAGAGGCTTAACCCAGTGAGCCACCCAGGTGCCCTGAAAGCTCTTAGTTTTAAAAAATAAATTTAAATATTTTGAATAGGTATTAAATGCACATAATTCAGAGCTGAAAAGATGGAAAGGAGTATATAATGAAACTAAGTTTTCCCCTCATGCCACATTTACATCCAATTTATCTTCCTTAGGGGCAAAGAGTGTTTCTGGTTTATAGTGAATTCTTCCAAAGAGAGTCTATGCACATACAAGTACATCAAATAAGTGTCTTCCTCTCTCTCACACTCACACACACAAGCACGTAATGTCCCAGTAGAAGCACATATTCCATAATGTTTTCTACTTCTCCTTTTTAACTTAAAATATATATTGAGGTCACTGTGTATTGTTGGCATAATTCTACCTCAGTATCTACAGAATATCCTTTTTAAAAGGATGTGCCATAATTCACCTAGTTAGTGCCATGTTGATAAAAATTTAAATAGTTTTCAGTATTTTCCAGTTATAACAGAAGCTCCTTGAATATCCATCATTCTGCACATGCATAAGTATGCCGATGGCATGAATTTATAAAATTACAGAATTAAAGGGTATGTACATATAACATTTTGATAAATATTGCCAAGTTCCCTCCATGGCAATTGTTCCCAATGGTTAAAGACAGCATATTTATCTCTTCTTGCTTATTAATTCTTCAGCTCCAGCTACTTGGCCAGCTCATCAGCCACTCCCACAGCCTGAGAGCATTAGCTCTGAGTTGGTAGAGAGCTGACCTCACTGAATGACTGGGATTTAAACTCGGAGGGACGGTTCTGTTTGAATTCCAGTGTGCATAGGAGGCAAAGATAGGTACTCAGTGTGGCTGGTACTGCCCTCTAGGTGAGGTTTTGGAAATGTACGGGAAATTCTTCTTCTTTTTTTTTTTTTAACTTTATTTTTTCAGTGTTCCAAGATTCATTGTTTATGCACCACACCCAGTACTCCATGCAATATGTGCCCGCCTTAATACCCACCATCAGGCTCACCCATCCCCCCATTCCCCTCCCCTCCAAAACTCTGTTTGTTTCTCAGGGTCCACAATCTCTTATGCTTCATCTCCCCCTCCGATTTCCCCTAACTCCCTTCTCCTCTCCTTCTCCCAATGTCCTCCGTGTTATTCCTTATGCTCCACAAATAAGTGAAACCATATGATAATTGACTCTCTCTGCTTGTCTTATTTCACTCAGCATAATCTCCTCCAGTCCCGTCCATGTTGATACAAAAGTTGGGTATTCGTCCTTTCTGATGGAGGCATACTACTTCATTGTATATATGGGCCATATCTTCTTTATATATTTGTCTTTTGAAGGGCATCTTGGTTCTTTCCACAGTTTGGCGACTGTGGCCATTGCTGCTATAGACATTGGGGTACAGATGGCCCTTCTTTCCACTACATCTGTATCTTTGGGGTAAATACCCAGTAGTGCAATTGCAGGGTCATAGGGTAGCTCTATTTTTAATTTTAAGGAACCTCCACACTGTTCTCCAAAGTGGCTGCACCAACTTGCGTTCCCACCAACAGTGTAAGAGGGTTCCCCTTTCTCCACATCCTCTCCAACACTTGTTTACTGTCTTATTGATTTTGATATTCTAACTAGTCTAAATAGTCAACAAAGCAACCCACGGAATGGGAGAAGATATTCGCAAATGACACTACAAACAAAGGGCTGATATTCAAAATCTATAAAGAACTCCTCAAGCTCAACACTCAAAAAACAGATAATCATGTCAAAAAATGGGCAGAAGACATGAACAGACGATTCTCCAAAGAAGACATACAAATGGCTAACAGACACAACGAAAAAATTTTCATCATCATTAGCCATCAGGAAGAATCAAATCAAAACCACATTGAGATACCACCTTATGGGGACTTTTTTGGGGTGAGCATAATAATCTTCCCCTACTGGCATTGCGGGAAGGGGACCAGGATGCTGAGTGTCTGGCAACTCCTGGAGAGACAAACACGTGGTGTTGAATGACTGATTGGACTTTCAAGTAGGTGAATAAAGACTGTCTATAATGATGAAAGCCTAGGGGGGTGCCTGGGTGGCTCAGTGGGTTACGCCTCTGCCTTCTGCTCAGGTCATGATCTCAGGGTCCTGGGAACGAGCCCCGCATCAGGCTCTCTGCTCAGCGGGGAGCCTGCTTCCCTTCCTCTCTCTCTGCCTGCCTCTCTGCCTACTTGTGATCTCTGTCAAATAGATAAAAATCTTTTAAAAAAATGATGCAAGCCTAGGGAGTTCCTTGGTGGCTCAGTTGTTAAGTGTCTGCCTTTGGCTCAGGTTTCTGTTCTCAGGGTTCTGGGATCGAGCCCTGCGTGGAGCCACGTGTTGGTGCAGAGAGAGCGTTAGTACGCATTTCTTCCTCCTCACCATGGTCCAGAGCAGTGGGGCTTGACCACACCATTCATCCTGTATTCACTTCCTGTGGACAAGCCTGAGATCTGAGGGTAGACAAGGAGGTCCCAGATTCCAGTGCAGAGGTGGGCCGAGATTTGGGGTTTTAGGAAAAGCAGGTTGGGCTACTTTGCATAGGGATAACACTGAGCAATGTCCAAAGGGCATGTTGGCGGGAAAGGTAGCCCAAAGGAAAAGAGGAAATTGTTCCATGCTAAAAAGCAGTTGCATTTGAACTGGGGGGGGGGTTGTCCCATAAATGTAAAAGTTCTATTTAGATTTTCATTCCTTAAGAAATAGCACAAACCTGTAGCATGTGCAACAGAATGTTAAAAATTGGCAGCCCAGAAATGAGGGAACTGTGCTCATATTTTCCTAGCACCCTGGATGATGAGTGAAGGAAAGAGTTTGTTTACCAGCTTCTGTGACTTCCCTGGAGATGGCTGGCAACAGACGGGCCTCCAGCTGAGTGAGGAGCTTCGGGGTGCTGGGCCCAGAGGCTGCTGAGGACTTGCAAAGGAGTGAGAATCTGATCTTATCTGCCAGATTGTGTTCCTTATGTAAGTTTCTGGAGCTGGGAGTGGAAAGGAAAAAGAGATTCAGTCTTTGAG
The DNA here is from genome assembly GCA_004024625.1 of Mellivora capensis. NCBI lineage: Eukaryota > Metazoa > Chordata > Mammalia > Carnivora > Mustelidae > Mellivora > Mellivora capensis. The sequence continues at coordinate 37,032 of PISX010012846.1, forward strand.
CAAGAATGTTGGTTGATGGAGCACCTGGATGGCTCAGTCAGTCATTTGAGCATCCAGCTCTTAATTTCGGCTCAGGTCATGATCTTGGGGTCCTGGGATCAAGCCCCACATCAGAGCCCCACATCAGGCCCCATACTCAGTGTGGTCTGTTTCAGATTCTCTCTCCCTCTCCCCCTCTGCCCCTCCTGTTTGTGCTCTCTCTTTATTAAACAAATAAATCTTAAAAAAATAATGTTGGTTTATATTTTGGGTTTCTATCTTAATTCAGGCCCCCCCCCAAAAGACCCTGAGACAAAGACTGTGGGAGGGCTTCTCAGATTGCCAAGCTGAGAAGGTTGGAAAATGAATCTGGGGGAGGGAAACATCAAGTAAGTGTGGGTTGATGAACAGGTTGCTGATGAGGGAGACGGGGGCTCTGTCTGGCTGGGGCCCCCCTGAGTAGCTATATAGGAAACGCCTCACAAGTCCCTCACCAGAGCCTTAATCCAGGATTCCTGTGTCCTCTTGGTTGAGGTTTCTGTGATAGGTTGGGGGCTGGGAGGACCTACCACAGGCAGAGAATAAAGATGAGGGTAGTCAATGTGGACAGCCACCAGCCTACACGGGAACTGTCCCCAGCAGCTGCTGTATGTTCAGGTGGGCGGAGGGGATATTCGTGAAGAAGCAACAGTGTCTCTTGCAGCTCCTGAGTGCAAACCCGAGGACAGACCCCATTTCATTCGTGAACTGTAAAAACACACAAGTCTTCCTGTTTTGTTCTAATTCTTTGGGGAATATGTATGCCTGGAAAAATGTTCAAGAAACATATCCTCTGTCTCATGCCACATACTTTTCTCTTTCTTCTCTGACCCTGGGAGCTCCGTAAGTTCTGGGTCTCCCTGCCATGGTTCGTGTAACCCAGAGTGAGCCACTTTGGTTTCCTGATGCTGAGTTTGCACAATTGTTAAGTCATGTAGGAATCCCTTCCTAGAACATTGTGAACTCTTAATGGGATAAACCCTAGCGGAGTGAGGTGAGGTCTTAGGAACAAGAAAACTTGCATTTTCAGCCTTTTCCCACATTCAGCTCTTCTCGGAACAAAAGGACTGGTCTTAGGATAAGATGCAGAGGAGGAGACAGTCGTGGGAGGATGGGGTAGAGGAGAGAGGCATTTGGGATTCTGACACTTACACAGATCCATGCGGAGCCCCCCGATCTTATCCCTCACTCCCTTTTCCGAGAACAGGGGCTCCATTGTTGGCAAACCACACTAAAAGCTCAAGTCCACCAAAACAGTCCAGTTTGGGGAGATTTTTTTCTGGGCTCCCTGTGGACAACCCTTGTATAACAAGATGCTAATTTTAAAAGAGAAATCACGGATGCAGAGAACAGGAGTGATCGTGCAGCTCTTTCTTGGCAACCCTAATTGCCGCAAGAGTTGCCAGGCTGCTAAAGGCATTCGCTTGTGCTGTACACACAGCTGGGAAAATCAGAAGCGAGGAGCTGGGTTTGTCACCAGTCCTGGAGCTCACAAAGCAATCTGCTTCCCTTGGGAAGATACAGATGGGTCTAAAGGATTCATCTAGAGAAATGCTGCTGGTTTTAGGATAGGGCTGTGTTTTTCTTCCGTCTGTAGCTATTTGCTTTTCTTTATTATTTTATTTTTTTTAAGGGACCATGCAATAGGCACCATAATTGGAAAGAACTTACCTCACAGACTGATACAGATGCTTCATCAGATGCCATGGTGCCTTGTGGGTGGGGCTAACTTCCAGGCCCCAGCCCCTTGACTCTTCGCCTGAGCTTTCTCTCTGGTGGTGGGAGGAGCCCTGCTCTGCTAAGTGGAGGTGGGCTTCAAGTGGTGGGGATTAATGGCCCCCATTAATTGAGCAGCCCTCAACCAGTGACTCATGGGAAGTGGTGAACACATCCTCAGCTCTCTCTCCCAAGCCATGTTTGACACTGGCTGGGCTGCCATTGGTCCCCAACAGGGTTCAGCCACAATCGCCCTTGGGGGTACCATGCTCAGCAATGCTCTTTTCACTGGCTGCCTTCCTTACTCTGTATCCTTTCTTATTTCCAAACTGTGTTGTCTGAGATCCCCTCCCAAATAAGTCACTTGCCCTCAAAGCCTCAAAGGTCTACTTCTGGGAAAACCCAACTTATGAGAGTTGAATTGGCAGCCTCCATCAATCTGAATCATATTCCAGAGTTAAAAATATTCCTCATGCTTACCCCTGTCATGGGCAATAAACTCCCTGAGGACCATGTAGTTAGGAGTCCTGCACAGACCTGGGAAGCTATGGTAACTAAGGGGGTGCATTGGCCTTGAAGAGTTTACTTCTCCCAGGGGCTGATATGTGGACATGGACACTAGGGTTTATCTTAATGGGTTGCAGAAGCTTCCTTTGCACAACTTGGCAAAGCATTTGCTGAATGCACAGTGGCCTCACCCTGGCATCAGGACTCTCATCCATTTTTAGGACCAAGAAACCACATGAGAAGCCCCAAGTGTACATCCCTTGAGTCTGAATCACTTATTTTGGATGAGTCATTCTCACTGTAGAGTCCACTGATTGATGCCGTCCTTCAGAGTCATGAGGGGTGCTTATTAAAAAGGCAGAATTTGAGCCTCATCTTAGACCTACTGTATCAGAACCTCTGAAGGTGGGGTCAAAGTGTGCTTTTTGACAAGCTCCTAAATTGTCTTGGCTGGTCTCCCCAGAACCCGACCTGAGTGATGCATCTGGTAGGAGAGTGGGAGAAGTGAGGCAGGAATGGGGGAAGCCAAGGCAGGGTGTATCCCAGACAGAGCTCCATAGAACCACATGTAGAACCACACATAGAATCACACATAGAACCCACATAGCCTCCACTAAATCTGGCAGGGAAGCTCTGGCATTTAAGATACATCTCAGTGATGTCCCCACTTGAAGCAAAGGGCTGAGCTTTTGTTCTCCTGCACCTGTCAGTCACTGGCTAAGGGCAGGCAAGTTCACTGGCACTTCTGGCTCTCTGGAGGTTCCAGTAAAGACACCCCAGTTGCCTGAACACAGCTCTCTAGATAGATTCATGAGTGGAAGCCATTGGAGGCTTGGGCAGGGGAGCACAGGAGCCACAAAAGGGGAGCACAGCAGCCACAAAAGGGATCCAAGGGCACCTGGGTTGAACAGAGACAGTGTTCATTCCAGCAGGTGATTCTTTTTTTAAATTTCTATTTTAATTCAATTAATTGACATATAATATTATTGGTTTCAGAGGTAAAAAGTCTGTGATTCATCAGTCTTATATAACACTCAGTGTTCATTCTATCATATGCCTTCCTTAATGTCCATTACCCAATTACCCCCCACCCCCCAGCAACCCTCAGTTTGTTTCCTATGATTAATAGTCTTTTATGGTTTGTCTCTCTGGTTTTGTCTTGCTTTATTTTTTCCTCTCTTCCCCTATGATCCTCTGTTTTGTTTCTTAAATTCCACATATTGGTGATGTCATATGATAATTGTCTTTCCCAATTGGCTTATTTCGCTTAGCATGATACCTTCTAGTTCCATCCATGTCATTGCAAATGGCAAGATTTCATTTTTGATAGCTGCATAATATTCCATTGTATGTGTATATGTATGTGTGTGTGTGTATGTATATATATATATATATATATATATATATATATATATACACCACATCTTCTTTATCCATTTATCTGTTGATGGACATCTGGGCTCTTTCCATAGTTCAGTTATTGTGAACATTGCTGCTATAAACATTGGGGTGCCTGTGCCTGTTTGGATCACTACATTTGTATCTTTGGGATAAATACCAGGTAGTGTAATTGCTGGGTCATAGGGTAGCTCTATTTTCAACTTTTTGAGGAATCTCCATATTGTTTTCCAGAGTGACTGCGGCAGCTTGCATTCCTATCAACACTATAGGAGGGCTCCGCTTTCTCTGAATCCTTGCCAACATCTGTCATTTCCTGACTTGTTAATTTTAGCCATTTTGACAGGTGTGAGATGGTATCTCACTGTGGTTTTGATTTGACTATCCCTGATGTTGACTGAGATTGAGCATTTTTTCATGTGTCTGTTCATGTCTTCTGATCATTTCTTGATAGGATTATTTGTTCTTTGGGTGTTGAGTTTGATAAGTTCTTCATAGATTTTGGATACTAACCCTTTATCTGATATGCCATTTGCAAATATCTTCTCCCATTCTGTCAGCTGTCTTTTGGTTTTGTTGACTGTTTCCTTTGCTGTTCAAAAGCTTTCTATCTTGATGAAGTCCCAGTAGTATGTTTTTGCCTTTGTTTTCCTTGTGACTTATACAGGACTAGAATGAACTCCGTGGAGTGGAGACAGTAAGAGTGGAGTTGGGGGGGAAGATAAGTGCAGGAGTGTGGCTCCTTTGGACAGTTCCAGGCACCTTTTTGAGATCTTCCCACCACTGAGCTGTGCAAACATGCTTTTTCATTTTTTCTGGTTGTCTGCTAGGTAAGTTTTAGGGCACATGCATGCGCATACACATGCTATTAGATAAGCATGATTGAGAGAGTCCTTCAAAATCTCTCTCTGCTAGAGGCAAAGGAGGAGCCCCCATGTTTACTGCCAAGTTCCTTCCCAGCCCACAGATACTCCAAAGGACATCCCAATTCCAGGAGAGACCTAATATAATTATTTGAATGATAGGAGAGAGTCTCTTTACAGGCTATTATTTTTAAGCAGCTGCCTTGGTGTCAAGTACTAGGTTGGTCCTGGGAAAACCAGGATTATTATTATTTCTTTTGAATGGGGAAGGAATTGTGTCTACACAAAATAAATGAATTTTTAAATCTTTATAAAAGGGAAATAAGAGCAGATGGAAATTTAAGAAAGGGTGGGATGGGATGCCAGCACTCCTAGGCCTTGCTGTACATCTCTGGCCTTCTGCCTTTGTCCCCGCAGCAGCCACCTCTCAGGACACTCCCGTGAAGGACTTGTCATTGAGATCAATGAAGCCTCTACGCAGCCAGGACCTGCTCATTGCTGGGAATGAAAACACGTTCTTCCTTTCAGGGAGAAGTGACAAATGCTAGATGTGTATCTGGGGCAGCGACCAAAATGTCTGATGGCTTGCTGTCCAACTTGGAAGGCTTCAGCAATGGAGATTCCAGCTGCTGAATTATTTGCACGTCTGTCCAGGCTTCGAGGCTCTGAGTTTTCTAGGTCAAATCAAAGGTGACTTTCCCCTCTCTCAATTCCTATAGTTTAGGTCCTCGTGGGTTCTTCCCTAGGCTATTATCATAGCTTCTAACCCTCCCTCTTTCATCTCCTTCCTTCCTCTCATTATCTATCGCTGTGTAACAAATCACCACAAAGCTACACTGTTCAGAAGCTCTTTCTGGTAGTGACTTCCACATTTTCCTGGCTTCACAGTTTCTTCCCCTTGCTGGCATCCATCCTCTCTCTGGACCAGAGATCTGGGGCCAGCCCAGAGTAAGGGGCTCTACAGAAGACTGTTTCTCTAACTGGGTGCCCCCCATTTTAACCCTGGGTCTTATCCCGCTCAGTAGTCATAGTTGACTGAATTTTCCAATGCTGCCTCTTATACTCAGGACCCTGTGACCCAAGCACACCCACGGCATAACCTCCTATGCCCCTTTAAAGCCAACATTAGCTTACGGCATTCAGTGGAAGTGGGAAGCTGGTAACCCACAAACTTTGTGGGATGTTGGTGAGTCAGATGTGGACCAAGCCTGCTGTGTTGGGAAAATGAAGTGTCTGCCACCTGAGCTTCTCCCTCTCCTCCAGGATAGCACACTTCCTGCCAATTGTGGGCTCGCTCCTCACTCTGAGGTGTGAGTTTAGCATTTATTCTTCACCTTGTCAGTCCCTCGGGTGGAGCACTATTTTACTTGAGATGGCAGGTTACACTTGAAAGAGGTTTGAATGGAGAAGCTGGGGAGATAGGGGAAGGAATTCTTATGAATCATAAGAGCATAGGCTTTGGTGTCAGACAATCTCAATTTTAAATCCCTGCTTTGCCCCTATTGGCTGTGTGGCCTTGTCTGTGTTACTCTGTCTCTCTGATGATTGGTTTTTCATCTGCAAAATGAACAGCATAATGATACCCACTTCTCTTGGTAGCTGTCAGGACTAGATCAGGCACACAAAATCCTAACTTGTAACATATAACCAGCACATAACACATGCCAACTACTGTTGCCATCACTGAAGATTAAAATAGGCTTTTTGCTTGCTGGGATTTCCCAAATCTTTAAAACAAATTTTCTGGAGAATTAAAAAAAAACCAGATGTTGCACTTTCAATGTTGGTTCTGGGATATAAACTTGCACCTTGCCTAAATAGTTCCCAACTTTAGAAAAGTTTAATGGTTAAATACCCTAAAAGCCAGTTTTAAAGAGCCTGTATCACTCATGTTTGTTTCTAGGGTTGAGGGTGGGGGAGAAGGTGTAGCATTGTCCTCATCTAGGACACAGCCTAGAGCTTGGGAGCTGCCTTGGTCCTGCTTCCAAGAGAGGCTACAAGTGCGAGAGCATCGTCCTTCCCCCTTATCCTTGGGACAGGATAGCTGGACCTGAGAAGGTAACCTTCAGCTAACATGAGTCCCTGAAGCAAGGGGCGTGCAGTTAGGATGACTTATACTCTCCCAGCTGAGTGTGTGTGGTGAGAACAAGGGATGGCCTTCAGAATGCCCACACTGTAATTACTTTCATTTTATGAAAAGTGTGCTTCAATTGTGGTCCAATTTGCAAAACTAGGCCAACTAACAGGTCAACACTGATGCAACTTTGAAGTGTGCTTGAAGTTGTCAAAACAGGAACAGCAATTAGAAGACCCTTTATGAGCAAATTACTTCCTTTTGGACACAGTTTCATGTCATATAAGTGTGTGTGTGTATGTGTGTGTGTGTGTGTGCATAATTTATGTGTGCCATATTTTATCAATTATATGAAGTAGACATTTTTTCACATTTTAATGTTTCTGAAATCAGGACATGTGTTACAATATGTGGCATTTTATAATCACTAGAGACAAGGTGGCCTGTGACTGTCATTGCATACAGATGAACAAACTTGGCCTTGGTTGTTCATATTGGTGCATGTCAAGTGAGTAATAAAAAGGGTTATACATGTTGGCATTTTTTAGAAGATTTTCTATTTAAGTAATCTCTACACCCAATGTGGGGCTTGAACTCATGACCCCAAGATCAAGAGTCTCATGCTTCACTGACTGAGCAAGCCAGGCACTCCAATGCATGTTGGCTTTAGACACTATTTTGAATGTCTTTGGAAAGATTAAACTACAATTGACATTGAAATGAAAAGTTGTTGTGTACCTAGAAGGGCACAGATACAGTAGTAAAACCTAGAGATGTTGTCAGTGAAGCAAATAGGTATTGTTGGAAAAATTATTGCAGCTCTATATTTTCTCAGCAAATAATAGTCAAGTCCTTTATATAGGTCATAAAAAGGAAGACACCCACAAGCAGACAACGCTGTGCTGCATTTTGTATTAAGATACTTAACAAAATGATTGCCCAGTACCCTCTAAGCCATGCAGTTGAAGGCAGGAAAGATTGCCAAATTCCTTAGAATAGATGAAAGAAATTTCAAAGCAACAAGGGGTGGGTATGACAGATATATGTATTATATAGGATGACTATCAAGGAATTATGTTTAACCAATAACATTTTTTGCTTCAGTGTTCCTAAAATAATCATGTTTTTTACAATCAATAGAGTCTTAGAGTCTATGAAATATAATATATCAGAAATGACACATAACTAGGTCACTAACAGCAGATGCTGGCATGGCCTGGAAAATATGTTTGGCATATTATAAAGCCTAGCAAATAACAGGCACATACTGCCCCCAAAATATGCACTTCTTTTGTTCATTGTCCCCTCTTGTAAGCAATTCTAAAACTAGATGAAATAAATAAAGCAATTATTTTCGGTACAAGACAGCAGACCGTGAAAGACTCTGATTATTGAGAGAAGAAACTCATATTTTCTCTGGCCCTATGCCTAAGGGCACTTTCCAGACTTGAGCAGAAAAGTTGAGTCCAAGTTGAATCTAAGTACAAGTTGAGTCCTTGGCACAAGGACTGCCCAAGGGTCTTGCAGGATGGAGGAGTCATTGAATGAGCTTTGCAGTGGCTGGGTGGCAGGGATCAGTAGAGCAGGATGCCAAGGAGGAGAGACTGTGCAAGGGGAAGCAGTCTGAGCAATATATGTGCAAGGCAAGACTCTGATGGCATGCAAAGAGCTAAAGAGATACAAGCAGTGGTGAAGAGCCGGGAAACATTGAGATTTCCATGTAGCCAGAGTTCAGAGATCTTACTGAGCACTTTGAGCATTCAGTCCAACCTCAGAACTTACTTTAGGAGTTAGGAACACATCGTAAATCGAGGGCCACATCTCTAGGACATGGATACAACTGGGTGGCTTAACCAAAGCCTTAATCAAAGCCTGGCAAGTTCAGGAAGGTCCACTAATAATTTAGCTACTCATCAGAGCAAAATCTAAGCACTATTTAAAGGAAAACAGCATAGTCCAGACTTCCTACAATGTATCATCTACAATGTTCAACATGTAATAAAAAATTATCACATATGGAAAGCAGGGCAATAAGACCCATAGTCAATAGAAGAGACATCAAATAGATAAGTAAGGTACAGAAAACAGAAGAAAAAAAATCCACCAATAAAATTTGATTCTACCCCTCTAGTTGGTTTTAATTTGAGAACGTCTTCAATTTGAGGGGGACTACTTATTTAAAACGTAGATCCAAATTCTTCTCCTTTTTCCCAGCTGTCAGGACTGTGGATGATTATTTCTTTCCATGCGAATATTTCAGTTTCACGGTCTTCCTTATTTCATGACCTTGGGTGACTGGGAAGTTCCTTGAAATTAAAGTTGGTCACATTGTTTATGCTATTCATAATTTGAAGATGGTATCTGAGACTGTGTTCTGGCTTTAGGGACTAATAAAATAATATTAGGCCACCTTATCATACCTTAATAAAATTACTGACTGTTGAGCCAGGCAGAAATATTTTGCTGGAGAAACAGTTGTTTTCAGTATTTCTCAATTGGAGCACACGTTTTCCAACAGGGATAAATGAAATAAACCATGCAGGTAGGTGAAGGTGCCGATTTCTTAAACCTTCTTTTTAACTTTTATCAACTCAGTACAACTTTCCTAATCACCCTAGACCATCATACATTTATCCTAGCTTTCCTTCTAGTTACCTTTCAATGTATTATTATGCATTTTTAGATTAAGGTATTGTCTGTCCAGCTTCTGAGAGCAGGAACCAAGAGATGAATTATTTCACATTAAATAAAAATACTGGAGTAATCTGAAAATGACTTTATACTAAGAATTCTCAGGAGATGAAGAAATTGTTATAAAAATAAGAAATTATTGAACGAAAACAAACAAAAATTAAACAAGACCAGGTAGATATGCTAAGAAATCAATTAGAACTCTTAGAAATAAAAAATATGGTCAATGAAATAAAATCTCAAGAGACCAAACTCTAATATTAATCAATTTGAAGTAAGTCATAAAGAATGAAACTAGAAGTTAGCACAGAATGAGAAAAGAATAAAACACACACAGAAAGAAACTATATTGGGGCGCCTGGGTGGCTCAGTGGGTTAAAGCCTCTGCCTTCATCTCAGGTTATGATCTCAGGGTCCTGGGATCGAGCCCCGCATTGGACGGTCTCTGCTCAGCAGGGAGTCTGCTTCCCACCTGCCTCTCTGCCTACTTGTGATCTCTGTCTGTCAAATAAATAAATAAAATCTTTTTAAAAAAGAAAGAAATTAGACTGAAAGTCTTTAACAAACATCTAAAAGGAGTTCCACAAAAAGTGAGTTAGAAAGGAGAATAAAAGATTATATTCTAAGAAAATGCTGGGAACTTTCTAGAACTGAAGAAAGGTTTAAGTCCTTGGAGTCATAGTGCTAAAATCCATTTAGGATAAAGATAAATCCACATATAGACACTTTTGAGAAAACCTGAAAAACATTAGGGTAAGTAGAGAATCTTAGAAGAACAAAAATCACCCACCAAAGCCTCATTTCTTCAGAAATGTTTTGGCTGTTCTAGAGTCTTTGCATTTCTGTATGAATTTTAGAATCAGCTTGTCAATTTCCACAAAAAAAAAAAACCTTCAGGGATTTTGATCAAACATGTGTTGAATCTATAGATCAATTTGAAGAGGATTCTCCAATCTATGGTATGCCCTTGAGAGAAGAAGCTTGGAGGGATTAAAATACTTGCCCAAGATCATGTAACCAATATATGGTAGAGCTGGAACCAAGGAGGTGAGGGGCTCAATGGTAAAAGCGAGGATTTAGCACAAGCTGGACTTACTTTTGAATCACAGCAATACCGCTAAAATTTCCTTTCGTTTAGGTGTAATAGCACTGAATAAGGGAGGGGGGAAAGAATCTCAAATTATGGGCTTCTTGAGAACATAAACCTCAGGCACATAATAAAAGGTGATTACAGGTGCCCCTTCCTCTATGAATGTCTATTACTATATATCAAAGCCTTGCAGGTCAAGGCCAAGAATGATGACATTTCATTCAACAATACAGTCCCCCTCTCAGAGCTATTTTCTTCTGTGAAGGTAAAGTTTATTTCTGCTCTGAATAAATTACAAGTTGGCATCATTACTTTCCTGTGAATGAGGAGGGGAGTCCAATGGCCTTTCCTCCTGCTGCAAAAGCAAGATAGCACAGGCAAAGGCAGGGCATTAGCCTTTCCACCAGAGTTGAAGACTCTCCTTTCCCCCCAGATGAATGAGAACCACAAAATTTCACAAGAGAGAAGACAAGCTCTGTGGCCCTCCAGGTGGAGAAGGCAGCCATCACAGAGGACAAGACAAGAGAAAGGGACAGAGCTCAGGCAGTAGCCTTCAGTGTATGGGTCCATCTGTGCCTGAGGAGACCCACCACTGGATTTCCAGGTGATAGCAGTTAATAAATTCCAATTCTTTGTGGGCCTTTTTGAGCCAAGATTTTGTTACCTTCAATTAAATCTGAACCTGACTTTTAAAAACTGTCCTGCCTTGTTTACCCAGGGGAATGGAAGAAGAAATATTTTTTTCTCGGAAAAGGCAGCTCAGATGTGGACACATGTGTTAGTTCATCTTCTCTATTGTGCCTTGCCTCAGAGCTAAATGTGACTGGAGTCTTTGCTATAGAAGGCTCTAGAGTTGTTCTGAGATGCTCAGTGTTCCCACCATCTCTCTTCATTACTCCCTCAACTTAGGTCTCTTTCTCTTTAAAAACTGGCTGGAATGCTGCTGGGGAGGAAATGCCCAAAGCACCCCCAAAGCAACAAACACATTCAGAATGGACAAGTCTTAGTCATGGCCTTGAGGAGGTATTGGTGGAAGTGGTGGTCCATATTCATAAAGACGAATGTCTTCTTCAGAATATTCATCTATGAAATGTCTATTGTATTAAGCAAGGTCTGCCCTCCAGTGTCACAGAGCAGCCTACACACAGCTGAATGGCAAGCATGGCAGGCACAGACTGTAATCAACCTAATTTCTCCGAGCCCCATCGACAGTGAAGTTGAGTGCATGATTATAGGGAACTAACACTGACTAACACAGAAAGGCTTGCGTGAAGATGTTACCACAGTGGTTTCTAGCCCTGGGGACTGGAGGGACATGGTATTGACCGAGGGATCTAGCTTTGTAAATTAGTAAACCAAGCCTTCTGAAATTAGGCTGGATCTGCAAGAAGTTGAACTAGGAGCTAATAAGAATTTATTAAACAACTTTACTGAGATATACTTAATGTGTAATAAACTGCATATATTTAGCACGTATAATTTGATCACATTTGACATATGCATACAACCTTGAATCCATCACCACAGTCAAGATAAGGAACATTCCCATCTCTCCTGAAAGTTTCCTGGTGCCCTTTTCCTCCTTCCCTTCTCATCCCCATCTGCAGGCAACCACTGATCTGTTTTTGTCACTATAAATTTGCTTACATTTTCTGGAATTGCTAATAAGAATTTTAAAGTAGGTTGGAAAAAGTGTCTGGATAAGACAGGGCTGCCTCCTCAAAAGAGGAGGGGAAAGCTTCCCTGAGCTACTCAAGTTGGGAGAGGAGACTGCCCACAGCATAAGTTTCTAGAAATTTTCCTCTCACTGTCCCTTGAAAAATGAGCCATATGCTAGCCCATGGTGGCATGTGGTTTGGAGATTTTGCAACAGAAGTTAGCCAAGTAGAGCAAGGGTAGTAGGTGGATGAGGTGGAGCATGAGGGGGGGCAAAGGAACGATCCTGGGCACCTCACCTTAGCCGAGATAAGAACTAAAGTTTCAACAAAGTTGAAACTGAAGCATAAGGAATGGAGTGCCAGTGTCTGTAAACAACAGCCAGTTAGTATCAGAAATGGTGAAATTGCTCCTTGGGGCATTCATCATTATTACTGATTTTTTTAAAGATTTCTTTTATTAATTTGACAGAGAGAGAGATCACAAGTAGGCAGAGAGGCAGGCAGAGAGAGAGAGGGAGGGAAGCAGGCTCCCTGCTGAGCAGAGAGCCCGACGCGGAGCTCGATCCCAGGACTTCAGGATCGTGATCTGAGCCGAAGGCAGAGGCTTTAACCCACTGAGCCACCCCGGTGCCCCTATTACTGATTTTTTAAAAAAGAAAAATAAGATAAGTTCTTATCTTTATGAACTGAGGTAGTTATGGTCCTGTTGAAAGGTAGAAGAATGGATTAAGAACATCCTAAATTCTCATCCAGGTCTGATTCAATCATAAAATCTTTTTAAAAAAAGATATTATTTATGTATTTGAGGGAGAGAGAGAGAGAGAGAGAGAGCGAGCAGACATGCAGGGTTGAAGGGCAAAAGCAGGTTCTCCACTGAACAAGGAGCCCGATGCAGGGTTCGATCCCAGGATCTTGGGATCATGACCTGAGGGAAGGCAGATGCTTAACCAACTGACCCACCCAGGCTCTTCCTCAATCATAAACTCTTAAACCATTTTATAGAAACATACTTTGATGAGTAGTTACCAGGTGAGCATTAAAAGTGTCTGACCCTAACTCAATCAGCTTCACTTTGAGACTGTGGCAGTAAGCCTTTGTGTTGAGAAGGGTCAACGGTGCTCAGATCCTCCGATGTGGGACCTGGGTCGTCCACACACGTGTGCCCATGTGCCTGCCCTGCTGCTAACCTGGGGCTGGCAGTGCCCTACACCTGACCCACCACTGCCATTGAATAAGTTACCTTGGGGACATAATTTTAGGCTCAGAGACAGAAAAAAATCATTAAAAACTGATACGATTTACATCTACAAATACATCATGCTCATTTCCCCCTCATCCCTTCTCTCCCAGGGCCATTAAAACATGAAGGTTACAATTCTCTTATTGAACAAATGTCATTTCTCCTATCCTGGAACACTTCAATGTTTCAGGGCTCAAGATGATCAATATGTGCTACCTGAAAAATCATGTTGCTTATCTTTTCATAAAACCACACCGCGGCTCTAGCAGGCATTAATGTCAAATGAATTGGAAATCCATTTTTGAGTGCCTCCTCATCTGCTGAGCTGGAAGGGCAATGGAGGAAATACACTGAAATCATTAAAATGGGAACTCCTCCCCATTGTGGTTTTCCTCCCTGTGTGAAGCAGACGTGTATGTGCTTGCATGTTCCCCCCAGCAGATCTTGAGGTGGGAGCCATACCGTATTTGTCTTCTACTTCCCGGGCCCTAACCCAATGTCTAGCTCATAGTAAGAGTTAGATAAATATTAAATAAAGGAATGGATGAACCAGAGCTACACTGTTTAACATTCATATTATTTCCAGTTTTTTTTTTTCATAAAAGAGGGGAAGACCTAAAGTCTTCATAAAACTTTGGGTTCATTATTTCCTTAAAGCATAGATCCATGAATTAGATTATTCAATGGAAGTATATTCCAATGTCTTTTTATCTTTCTTAGGTATTTTTAAAAGTTTTATTTAAAAAGGAGTTTTAAAAAGTGATTTTGAGGGGCGCCTGAGTGGCTCAGTGGTTTAAGGCCTCTGCCTTCGGCTCAGATCATGATCCCAGGGTTTTGGGATCAAGCCCCACATCCAGCTCTCTGCTCGGCGGGGAGCCTGCTTCCTCCTCTCTCTCTGCCTGCTTCTCTGCCTACTTGTGATCTCTGTCAAATAAATAAAATCTTTAAAAATCTTTAAAATCTTTTTTTTTAAAAAGTGATTTTGAAGTCAATTTAAAATTTTAGCATCTTTAATAATGGGATAACCAGACTTTGTGTACCTTCTGATGTGACACAATGTGAGTTCCGTAGGGAAATCTACGAAATGCCCTTGCCCCAAATTTTAACCTCAATTTAAAACTGACTTTTAGTCTTAAAATATGAGTCATCCTTTGGACATCTGACTGTGTCTCTTCAATTGGTCACCATCATGAGAGAATAAAATAGAGGAGAGTAAGGTTAAAGGAGATTAAAGGAGATTTAAAACACAGCAACAAATACAATGGAACTTCATAGCATCTTTATTTAACCAGATTACTTTAAAAGTCATTTAGGGAGCAATTGGAGAAATAGAAATATATAATAAGTATAAGATAATATATTAAGGGATGTTACCAATTTTGTTAATTGTGATCCTGATACTTTGATCATGTAGAAAAATGACTTTACATTTTAAAGATGCATACCAAAGAATTTAGGAATGAAATAGCATGTTGTTGTAATTTTACTTAAAATATATTGGGAAAAAATGGAGGAAATATGGCAATATTTTAATAAATGTTAAATACAAGTGATGGGTTTATATGGGGGTTTACTATACCTTTCTGTTTTTTGGTATGTTTAAAACTTTTGATTGTCTTCAACATGTGGCTTCCATCTCATGATCTAAGATGGCTGCTTTAGCACTGACCTTAACATCTGCATCCGAGAGAGTTTAAAAGCTCAATGGGTCTGCTACCCGTTCCTTTTAAAGGTATGACCTCAGGTGCTTTAACATACTTCTACCATGACAATGTTAGCTATAACTAGATTGCATGATTTCAGAAAGCTGAAAGGAAGGCTGGAAATTGTCAACTAACACTCAGGATTCTCTTATTAAAGAAAGAAAACGAGGCTGGGTATTGATGGCTATTGCATTCTCTGCTATAATCCACCACTCAGGCTACCCAAATATCCCTATGCACCCTTCTCCCCACACATGGAACATGCTTACCCCATCCTGATGGGTAATGACCATCCAGCCTTGGACTTATCCAAGGTTACAACACCTCCACTTAGAAGTCTAGTAAGCACCTCAAATCTAACATAACCAGAAACCAGTTCTTTTTTAAAAACTACTTATTTACTTGAGAGAGAGAGAACACGCACATTGAGGGAGGGGCAGAGGGAGAAGAAGGGAGAGAATCTCAAGCAGATTCCCCACTGAGCGCTGGGCTCAACACGGGGCTCAACACAGGGCTCAATTCTACAACCCTGAGATCATGACCTAAGCTGAAACCAAGAGTCAGAAGCTTAACCAACTGAGCCACCCAGTTTGGGTGCCACCCAAAACCCATTTCTTTAACTCTAGTATCACACATTTGGATCTTCCCTGAGTCTCCCCACCTCCGTTAATGGCAATCCCATTCTTCAGGCTGCTTATGCCAAAAAATCTTGGAGTCATGCTTGACTGATCTTTTTTTCTTCACATACAACATCCAATCCATAAGCAAGTCCTTTTGTTTGTTCTTTAAATATATACCCACTTCCTAGTACTCCCTGGTCTCCTACATGCATGTCTCACCTGGATTATGCAATAACGACCAATGTGAGCCTTTAAAAATTCAAGTTAGATCACATCATTCTTCTATTCAAACACTATTATGTCAATCTAGCTAAGAATTCCTTTCTCTGCATAGCCATAAGTTACTGTGGGCCACCAGAGATATTTTCCACAAGATTTGGAAGGCTGACAGAAGGGGACAACCATGTTCCTTTACACTGGGGAAGCTGATGCAGGACATGAGACGCTCCAGTGGCTCTCACGTGTTGTCACCACTCTGCTGAGTAACCAGGTTGGCACGGGGCTACAGCTGGACTCTCACTGCATCTGGTTCTTCAGCATCTCTGCCTCCTGGGTCAGATGGGTGGCATTTGAAAGCAATGGCAGGGAATGAGTAATTTAATAAACCATTATAGAAAATGGAAAATACAAAGTCTTTACCTCATTCCTTACACCAAAACAATTTCAGATGTCTCAGAAATTTAAATGTAAAAAGTTACATTATAAAAATATATTTATTCATAAAGGGATGAAGAAGACCTTTCTGAGGCAGACGTCAATACGCAGACACAGGATAAAATATTGATATATTTAACTGTTTTGGATTGAATTATGCACCTCAGGAAGATACATGGATGTCCTAATCTCAGGTACCTGTGGATGTGACCTTCTCTGGAAATAAGGTCTTTGCAGATGTAATCAGATGAGGTCATTAAGGTGGGCCCTGATCCAGTATGGCTCGTATCAGACAGACATACACAGAGGAAAGATGATGTGAAGACACACGAGAAGAACCCCATGTAACCACAGAGGCAGAGACTGGAGTGATCCATCTATGAGAAAACAAAAATAAGCCAATGATTGCCAACGATGCCAGAGGCTAAAAGAAAGACATGGAACAGGTTCTCCTTTAGAAACTTCAGACAGAGCATGGGCTTGCCAACACCTTGATTTCTGATTCTGGCCTCCTTAACTGTGAAAAAATAAATTTGTTTTAAGTCACTCAGTTTTTGGTACGTGTTTTGGCAGCCCCAGGAAACAATATAAACTCCATAAAAACCAAAAACATTAACAAAAAAAATCACAAACTCAGGTACAAGTGAACAGAGTTCTAGCAATGGCCGGTAAAAATTTGACACATCCTCTCTTCCAAAAACAGCTATAAAACTGGACAAAAGAAGAATTATTGCAAAGCAATCACTGTTTCAGGGCTTTGGTATAGACCAAAGGCAGACAACAAACTGAGGAGCATTCATTTACTAAAAACTGCTGAATTGGGGGTAAGAACAGTAGGAGTCTAGTTTTGCTTAAAATGGAGTTTTATGTGACATTCTCCAAGAAAGGAGTGGAGATGCTGTCTCATGCAATCATTACCATGCCCGCAGTTCTCATTCTAGTGAAAAAATTAAACGCCCAAATGATACATCTGTATACTCTCATTGCAAAATAGCAAAACTAATAAAAATGAAATTCCACCTTGATTCTATTATCCTCTAATCTCATTCCTCTCCTTCAACATTACTGTAGTTATGTAGACACAAATAATTTGGTTTTGTGTTGGTTTTGATATTTAAATAAATAAGGTCATACTGTATTATAGTGCTATTTTCAACTCACTTTTTTCCCCCCCAGTTAGCAATGTTTTTGGAGAACTTCCTAACATACATGTTCTTTATCTTCATGGTTGATTGGAATTCCAACTTACTGATGTATTGTGTCCCCACGGATGGGCATTTACCCTCTTTGTGCAGGTGTATGAGTACTTCTCTCACACTTGGACCTAGAGGTTCCAAGTGCACGTGGGTGTTCGATTTATAAAGGCACAACCCAACTGTCCAAAAAGCTGCTGTCCCTGCACCCTTGCCAATATTACATACGATTAACATCTAATTTTTTGCCAATTGGCAGAAAAAAATATGTCATTTTAAAAATATGTCACTTAAAATATCTGTCAAAAATAAAAAATAGTCTGTCATTTAAAATGGATTTATTTTACTTCCTAAGAACATAGAATTATTTCAACATAAATAGCAAAAAAAAATTATAAACAAAGGAAAGATACTTTTTTTTTACATTATTTTGCCATTCTCACAGCAGTGTTCGTATTTCTTGTTCCTTACGTAAGCATGTTTTCATCCCCAGAGAGAAATGTTTTGGACCTGGGGCCTGTGACTCATAGGCAGCTCACACCCCTGTTCCACTTCTCCAGGCCCCACACTTTTTAGTGAGTTACATGACTAATTTCTGGGCAAGAAAGTCAGAAGGCTATCTATCAACTTAGAGATCTGAACATAAAGAAGGCCAAGACAGAAACGAAGATGTGTCCATGTTTTGTTATTTGTTGAGTCTCATGATGGATTATGTACGGGTGGCATTCTCCCACCACCTGCCCCCATCGCTGCCCCTGGCGACTGCCGCCTCCAGGTAGTCTCTCCATTCCTGACTGCCAGCCCTTCCTCTCCTCTGGCTCCTTCTCTGACTACATATAAATCCATTCCCTTCCACTTGAAATGTGCTTCCCAGAGCTTTGTTTAACTCTCCAGCAGATGATGGAGAGGCTAACTCATGGAGGGAGGCAGTCCTGACTGCAAATTCCAGGCTTGTCCCTTACCAACCTGTGACATTGGTCTGGCCACTATTCTGAGCCTCCATTTTCCCTTCTCTCATTCAGGATGGTTCCTTCCTCCAGGACTGTGGATACAGTCAGTGGGGACATAATGTGGAAGACACTGGCCTGGTGCTCAGTGTTATACTAGGAAATATTAGCTCCCTTGCCCTCTCCCCTGCTTCTGTCCCTTCCCCTTCCTGCCAGCATCCTCAATCTCCTCTAAGAGCATCCATGGAGGCCCACCTCCTTCACCTCCCTCACTGCAGTCTGGCTTACATGCCCACATTTCTGCTGAAGCAGTTCTTCACAGGGTTCATAGGTGACTTCCTAATTGCCAGATAAGACAGATTTTTCCTCAGTCTGCATTGTGCTTGACCTCCTCACAGCACTTCACCTACTCCTTCCCTCTCTCCTTTGGCTTCCATAACAGAACACTCACTCTCCTCCTAACACAGATTGTCCTCCCTTGGCTTCTCTTCTGCACATTTGCCTGCCTTGGATCCCCAACTTTGAACCTGACTTCTCTGTGCCTTTCAGAGTGGCCTCATTCTAAGCCAGGCTTCTAGCCCTCCTGTGTCCCTAGTCCAAGATCCACATCTCCAGCTCTGGTCTCATTCCTAAGCGCCAGACCTGAGTGAGCTTCAGTAGCTTCTGGATGGATTCTCTGTGTGAATATTCTGTAGACTCCCAAGCTCTGTCCACCTTCAATTCTCTTATTTCTCTTATTCTGTTTCCTCCCTTGTATAGGACACTCAACTTGGGTGTCTATTACTCTGCTTTGACCCATTCCCTCTTCTCTCTGTATCAATCAGCACCCATGCCAGGAAGTCACCCTTCTACCCCACACCGTGAAACATGGGATCAGATTTCCTGGATGGTGGGCAAGGAGCTGGATGATACAATGCAGAAGGACTGGGCATTATCTTCTTGTGGGGTTAGTCTGGAATGGGGAAAAATGGGAGGCAAAGGGAATCCAGGCAGATTAATTCTCCTTTCTCTATTGTGGCTCATATCAAGGTGTGACCCTGTTTGTGATCTATCATGCATGTTGGGCAAACAACCCGATAAATGATTTTTGTCTTGTTGGTTCCCCCTAATGCAGACTGACAGGCAAAGCAGGCATGATGATAATTTAGTTGGGAAGTGATCCCAAGGAATAGGAGCAAGAGACAAGGGGAGTGAAACGGGAGGGAAAGTCAATACAAAGATGCTTTAAGTAAGTATCACTATGACCAGTGACTGGTGCTCAATGCTGTGGGATGGTCTAAGGAGCTTTATGGAAGGCATATCAGATTGGCCCTTCTGGGGTATGGAAGGGGAGCATCTATCCATCAGCGGCCATTACCCCATAGATGTTAACTCCTGGGCCCTCCCAGGTTGTGCATCTGTGAATGCTAAATGGGCTCTCCCCAAGTATTCCCAGCCTGGCATGAGAGCAGCCCTGGGGCATGAGGAGACACTCTCAGGCCTCTCTTGTGTGAAATTGGTTGGGACCTGTGTAGAACTTGCTGCAGAGATGGCTGACATAGGAATTGGGACCAAGAAGATTTGAAGTGGTGTTAAAAATTGTCATCTCCGGGGTTGCCTGGGTGGCTTAGTTGGTTAAGCATCTGTCTTTGGCTCAGGTCATGATCCTAGGGCCCTGGGATGGAGCCTAGCATCAGGCTCCCTGTTCAGTGGGGAGCCTATTTCTCCCTCTCCCTCTCCTTCTCCCCCTGCTTGTGTGCTCTCTTTCTCTCTCTCTGTCAAATAAACAAATAAAATATTTTTTAAAAATAAAAAATTACATCTTTTTGTATCTTCAATTTCTTTCATGAGTGTTCTGTAGTTCCCTGAGTACAGATCCCTTGTCTCTTTGGTTAGATTTATTCCAAAGATTTTTCATGGTTCTTGGTGCAATAGTAAATGGAATTGATTCTCTAATTTCCCTTTCTATATTTTCATTGTTAGTGTAAAAGAAAGCAACTGATTTTTGTGCACTGATTTTGTATCCTGCCACATTACTGAATTGCTGTATGAGTTCTAGTAGTTTCGGGGTGGAGTCTTTTGGCTTTTCCATATAAAGTATCATGTCATCTGTGAAGAGAGAGAGAGTTTGACTTTTTTTTTGCCAATATGAATATCTTTTATTTCTTTTTGTTGTCTGCAGTTGCTAGTACTTCTAGTACTATGTTGAACAAGAGTGGTGAGATTGGGCCTCCTTGTAGTGTTCCTGATCTCAAAGGGAAGGCTGTCAGCTTTTCCCCATTGAGAATGATATTTGCTGTGGGGTTTTCATAGATATTTTTTGAAGTTGAAGAATATTCCCTCTCTCCCTATACTTTGAAGAGTTTTAATCAGGAATGGATGCTGTATTTTGTCAAATGCTTTATCTGCATCAATTGAGAGGTTCTTTTCTCTTCTCTTACTGATTTGTTTTATCACATTGATTGATTTGTGAATGTTGAACCATCCTTGCATCCCAGGGATAAATTCCACCTGATCTTGGTGGATAATCTTTTTAATGTACTGTTGGATCCCAACAGCTAGGACCTTGTTGAGAATCTTGGCATCCATATTCATCAGGGATATTGGTCTGAAGTTCTCCTTTTTGATGGGGTCTTTGCCTGGTTTGGGGATCAGGGTAATGCTGGCTTCATAGAAAGAGTCTGGAAGTTTTCCTTCTGTTTCTATTTTTTTGAAACAGTTTCAGGAGAATGGGTATTATATCTTCTTTGAGTGTTTGGTAGAATTCCCCAGGGAATCCTTCAGGTTCTGGGCTCTTGTTTTTGATCACTGCTTCAATCTCGTTACTAGATATTGGTCTGTTCACGTTGTTAATTTCTTCCTGTTTCAGTTTTGGAAGTTTATAGGTTTCCAGGAATGCATCTGTTTCTTCCAGGTTGCTTAACTTATTGGCATATAACTGTTGATAATAATTTTTGATGATTATTTCTATTTCCTTGGTGATAGTCATGATCTCTCCCCTTTCATTCATAATTTTATTAATTTGTGTCCTCTCTATTTTCTTTTGGATTAGTTTGGCCAGTGGTTTATTGATCCTATTGATTCATTCAAAGAATAAGCTTCTAGTTTTATTGATGTGTTATACTGTATCTCTAATTTCTAACTCATTGATCTTGGCTCTAATCTTGATTATTTCCCTTCTTGTATGTGGGGTTGGCTTAATTTGTTGTTGATTTTCCAGTTCTTTAAAAATATCTGGTGGAAAAAAGATAGTCTCTTCAACAAATGGTGCTGGGAAATTGGAGAGCTATGTATAAAAGAATGAAACTCAATCATTCTCTTACACCATACATAAAGATAAACTTGAAATGGACAAAAGACCTCAATGTGAGGTAGGAATCTATCAAAATCCTAGAGGAGAGGGGGGACAAGATGGCAGGGAGCTAGGAGGAGGCGCCGTTTCAACCTGTCCCCTAAAGTGAGCTGATTACCTACCAAGGAACTCCGATCACCCATGAAATCAGCCTAAGATCAGAATTCTACACGTCTGGATCTCTATGGGGGCAGAAGACACCACTGGGCAGGTAAAGTGGAGTGGGAACATCGGACTGGTATCGGAAGATAAACAAAAGGGGGAGGGAGCCACCAGAGGAGACCCATTGG
>PISX010012847.1:0-54626 GCA_004024625.1 Mellivora capensis
ACATTGAGATACCACCTCACACCAGTTAGAATGGCCAAAATTAGCAAGACAGGAAACTACGTGTGTTGGAGAGGATGTGGAGAAAGGGGAACCCTCTTACACTGTTTGTGGGAATGCAAGTTGGTGCAGCCACTTTGGAGAACAGGGTGGAGATTCCTTAAGAAATTAAAAATAGAGCTTCCCTATGACCCTGCAATTGCACTACTGGGAATTTACCCCAGAGATACAGATGTAGTGAAAAGAAGGGCCATCTGTACCCCAATGTTTATAGCAGCAATGGCCACGGTCGCCAAACTGTGGAAGGAACCAAGATGCCCTTCCACGGACGAATGGATAAGGAAGATGTGGTCCATATACACTATGGAGTATTATGCCTCCATCTGAAAGGATGAATACCCAACTTTTGTATCAACATGGACGGGACTGGAAGAGATTATGCTAAGTGAAATAAGTCAAGCAGAGTCAATTATCATATGGTTTCACTTATTTGCGGAGCATAACAACACGGAGGACATGGGGAGATGGAGAGGAGAAGGGAGTTGAGGGAAATTGGAGGGGGAGTTGAACCATGAGAGACTATGGACTCTGAAAAACAATCTGAGGGTTTTGAAGGGGTGGAGGGTGAGAGGTTGGGGGAGCCAGGTGGTGGGTATTATGGAGGGCACGCATTGCATGGAGCACTGGGTGTGGTGCATAAACAATGAATACTGTTACACTGAAAAGAAATTTAATAAAAAAAATTTTTTTTGAAGTTCCTCTTGAAAGGTAATTTCTCTTACTACCTTACTTTCTATTGGCCTGATGCCTTTCAATTTTTATTTTATTTCCTTTAAAGCACTTATTACTATGTAGAATTATCTTGATATATGTTTCTGGTTGTTTACTATCTGTCCTTCCTTACCACAATATAAAGTCAGTGAGAAGAGAGACTTTGTCTTGCTCAGCACTCTACCCTCCCAGCCCAAAACAATGTCTAACACACTGTGGAGTCAATATACAATTGAAGGAATGAATGAAGTGATAACCCATAGCCTCAAAATAATGAAGAATAAAGAGTAACCATAAAAACTATGTAGAACAATTTGAATAATGCTGTAGAAATCTATAATTACCTGTTATTGAAAAGTATCATAGCAATTCAAGACCAAGTTTATAAATATTTACAGCCCCAAACAATAATTGATATTCATAATTATTACCATGAGTCATTAAGAAAATTTGAGTTATATTCAGTATGTACAGCAGTAGGGACACGTGCTTTATTTAACTTTCCATTTTAAAATAATTAAAACAGAAGTTTAGGTACTTGACATTTGAAAACTAAATTATCAACTCCTACTATAACAACTTCTTTCTCCTCTATTCTCTATCTACCATCTTCTTAAGCCAGAAACCTGAAAAATCACCATAAATCCTTATATTTTCCATATCTCCACATCCAGAAAATCATGTACTTCAATTTTATTTTCCAACTATTTCTCAAAAATATCCCTTCCTTAATACTCTCATTGCCAGTTACAATTTATGTCTCAACATCTCTTGCCTGAACTATTATGGAGATTATTATGATTCTAGCCTTGTAATTTAAATTTAAAGTGGGCAATATAAACAGAATTATCTAACTATAACTTAATTAAACTCAAAATACTCTGCTTAAAACATTCCAGTAGGTTCCCATTGTTTATAGAATAAGGTTCAATGACCTTACTAGGGCATACAAAAGTTTTCATGGCTTGAACCTCCCCAATTCAACCTACTTTTGCATTTATATTATAGTAATGCCAAAATACTTATGGCTGGCCACCATGATCTTTTACAGGTTTCTATCTTTATCTCCTATTATTTTTTCCTAGGAGGAGACTCTCACATTTCTTGATCCAGTTAACTTCTTCTACTCATCTTTCCATCCTTACTGAAACCTTGCCTGATTCTCCAGTTTGGGACAAGAGCTCCTTTTCTTTATGTTTCCAAAACTCTTGAACATATTTCATATTCATTAAGATATTTGAGATAAGATTATCAAAGAATCCACTAAATATGTTTCATTCAATAGAATGCATTGTGATTGGTGAGATGTTACAGATTTGACTGGTGGCTTAGTAATGTCAGGTATCTTGGTAAGTTTTTCTGTAATTCTCTTCCTTTCAGGATGGCTGTCATAGTGCCAAAACTTATTGCTTATTCAAATATATTCAGAGGCAAAAAGGAAGAGTAAATAGCTGATGGATGGGTAACCAACAGTATCTTCCACATGTGACACTGGCATTTTTGTTGATATGTCCATCTTTTTCATACTTTTTGAAAGTTTTCAAGAATATATTCCTCATGTCTACCATTATATCTATCACACAAACTTATTAAGTATTAAGCTGATCTAAACAACATTTCTTTATCAGTAAGCATAGGCTATCTATTAGTTTCCTAGGGCTGTCATAACAAAATACCACAAACTAGATGAATTAAAACAATAGAAATGTATTCTCTCACAGTTCGGGAAGCTAGAAGTCTGAAATCAAAATGTCAACATAGCCATACTTCCTCCAAAGGCTCTAAGAAACCGTCCTTGCCTCTTCTAGTTTCTGATGATTGCTAGCAATCTTTGGCATTACTTATCTTGTATACTATCACTCTAATCTCTGTCTCCATCTTCATATGGCTCTCCCTACCTTTGTCCAAATTTCCCTCTTATTATAAAGATACTAGCCATATCGAAATTAAAGCCCACCAAAGCCAGTGTGATCACATCTTTATTTGGAGATTATATATATAGATATATATCTATATATAGATATATATAAAGATGTGTGATCACATCTTTATTTGGAGATTATATAATATATAATCTCCAAATAGAATATATATATATATATATATATATATATATATATTCTATTTCTAAATAAGGTCACATTCCCAAGCTCCAGGTTAACATGAAATGGAGTGGTGGCATTATTTAACTCAATATACCATCCATGGACCTATTTATGGTTCCTGAAGGTTGTTTAGCAGCTTTTCTATATATCCATATATAGTTTTCTATGCTAAAACAAAACTGGAATTCTTTGATCATATGCCAAGTCATTTTCTTCACTTGACCTAGAGCTTCTATGTGAGTTCAAATAATTTTGCATTTGATAAAAGTCATGATTTGTATATTATATATAAATAATCATAAGAACAAGACTCTATAGGAGCAGACAACTTTAACAGAGCTTCAGAATTCAGGAGTTCTTGGTTAACTACACTGATTTATTATTAGAGACTAGTCATTTTTAGTTTAGACATATCAGCACTTATTGAGCACTTATTAAACATCTGATATGCTCCTCAGCAATTTACAAACAAAGAGAAGCAAGATAAAGGGAAGGATGGAAGAGAAGTTAAGGCACATAACTGCAATACTGCCTGATGAAAGCTATGAAACCTTTATATGAATCTCCTAAGCATTAAGAAAGCATGAAGATAATGTATCAAAAAAGAGTATTTTGTTTGGGAAAGAGAAGCAAGAAAAGTCATTCCAAGGTAAACAAATGGCAAATGGCATACATAAAGTCTCTATATGCACTAGATAAGAGTACCTTGTGCATGCAGAATAGAAGAATATTAAGAAAAAAGTCATGGTAGGAGATGATGTCTAAAAGTGATAGGGCCACACTGAAATATATTTGTGAACAATAACTTCACAGCCATAACCAATGGTTTATTCCTTCAATAAACTGATAATGCCTATTTTTTGTTTGGTTTCAACTCCTTTCTCAAATTAATTTCACGTTTTTTTATAAACAGTGGTTTTTCTTCATAAACAGGTTGATGACAATCTATTTGCAGAAAAAGTACTGAGTAACATTATAATAAATTTGATGATATCAAATTCCAATACATTATATTTGATTCCTAATTCAAACTACAACTAGAAACATTCATGTGTTTATTTGATACCAATGCTGTTTAAATCTATCTTCAATGTTTTAATGAAAGTAAGTAGATCCGAGATATCAATGTTGTAACAAATCTAGCAAGCCTTAGATAATATGGAATTTACATATTTTTAGTGAAACAAGTATAAAGAAAAAGATACCCTATCATTTATATTTTTTTTCAAATTCTTCTATGACACCATAAGTTTATAATTGTGCTTTATTTATTACAAAACATTTCTCACATCTTCTAAGTGTTTCACAAAAGAAGCTCCACAGTGCACTCTTATATGAAAAAGCTAAAATATACATACCCCATAAGATTTCTTCTAATAATATTGAGTACAACTATCAGTTGGTAGCAGAAATGTTTTGTAAAATCAGAACAAAATAATAAATATGTTCCATATAACTGTTAGCAAACTAAGAAGGGAAAGAAGAATATGGAGAATCAAAACTTGACTTACCTTTTGTCCTGAGCAACAATATTTCTCCACATCAAAGAAACAACAACAACCAAAATATTATTAGCTCTGGTTAAAAAGCTAGAAAGAGATGGGACTTAATTATCAAATTTAAAACTCTCCATGGATGAAGACCAAATATATTAAAAATGTTTAGCTAGCCAGTTGAAAGGTAGAAATAAAAATTAGCAATTCTTACTTTAAAATTAAATTATTTTGAAGAAGGGCCTGTAGTGAACAATTTTCCCACAAGCAGTCTTGCTAATCTCTGCTATTCAAAAGACTTGGCCCTTCTCCCACAATACCCACTCTGGTTTTAATTAACATGAAGTCACTCGCCTTTGCAGCAATTTAGATGGCTGGTTAACTTGCAAGCATGGGAGGTTTCCTTGGTTTTCTCCTAGTTTACTGTAAAAATAGGCTTGGAATTATTCCTGAAAAGGGTATGAGCATAAAAAATAAACTTAGTCTAGAAGAAACTGGCAGTGAGCAATTAATGAGTTCCTCCCAACACAATACAAAGTAATCATCTTTTCTTATAAAAGCCCAAGTTCTTCTAAGACACTAAATTACCCAAAAGTTACGAGGATTAGAATTTATCATTCACCTTGGATGAATGTGATGTAACTGTCTCATTGGTGTGATAACATAGAAGGAGGCCCTGAGATTACAATATACCCTAGTGAATACAAGTCTTAGCTGATTAAAGATAATAGATAGTATCCTTGGGCCCAATGTATTCTTTTGCACCTGTACACCATGCATTAGCAATTATATTTTGAGAAAATTACTTTGCATAATTGTGTTCTTGTTTCATTTCAAAACCAGTATTTGATTACTTAAAATTCATAACTGCCCTTTGGGTATGCAGCTAGTCATCAGCCAGTTGAAGAGGACTATTCAATACTAATCAATTTTACACAATTTTTACCTTTCTCTAAGTAGGAATATGGCTTTTTTAATGAAAAATAAAATATTATTGCTTCCAGTAAATAAATTTGGAATGAGACAACAAATGAAAACAAAAAATATTTATATAGTCAGGCACCCAGAGTTTTGTTTGTAAAACAATGGCCATGAATATTAATAATTTTGTGAATTTCTAACTTAGTCTAAAAACCTGAAAACGTTTTGTTTCAGTATATTTTTGTAAAACATATCATCAAACATTTTGTAAAACAGTATATTTTTTTAGTAAATAGATTATTTTCTGCCAGCTTAAATAGAAGAAAATACAACAAAATTTACTTCTACTCTAGAAACACTATGAAAATCAAAACTTAAAAGCTCATTTTCAGATGTCTTTTTGTAATAAAAATTTTGCCCTCAAATAGTATATTGAATGCAACTAAAAATAAATTATGAAAAATTAAGAATACTAAGTATGTTTGTAAGTTTGTCATTCCCTTAACTATCATAATTGGTTCATCAGCTAGATATATATCGGCTTTAGTAAGCCTTGGTTCTAAGAATCATCTTTCACTGTCTATAGAGTCTGTAAGATTAAGAACCTTCATCTTCTACCTTTCCCAAAGAACTCTATTACAATGCACAGTTGGATTAGATTAGATGTGTTTTTTAGGTGCGTATGCTCCTTCCCATTTCCTTCCCAATTTTGGTTCTGATAACAGCAAACTACTGCACTTTTTTTTAGATGTAGTTACCAGATACATCCTGATTCCCTCACTGAGCCCTTGTATAGACTCTCTTAGAGCAAAATTCTGCCCCTCATTCATAAGCTACATAATTATGGCCAAAACATGTAACCTCCTTGAGCCTTAGTTTCTTCTTCTATAAAATAGGGATAACAATAATGCATCATTTAGGGGGTGACAATGATGAACAAATAATATAGTAGATATGAAATACATAGAATGGTATCTGGCACTCAATAGCTATTTTAATTATTATTACATATTGGATGCTACACATGCATACTAATTATTATATATCATATGCTACACATACACACATGAATACTAACATTTGTATATATTTAGCATGTTTGTGTGTGTGTGCTTGTATAGAGACAGACTTCCCAGCTCTGACTTATAGAAGATTATGATATAAACAAAAGTGGCAACTCGATTAGGGAAAATATTACAGAGTCAAATATTTCAAATATCACTGGCCTATAAAAACCAGATTAATAACAGTGAAAATGTGTTATAATTTACCTCTGAGTTTTTTCTTTTTCATCTTTTGATTCTTTAATTCTCAGATCTGTAGTTTATGTAAAATCCACTTTAAATGTCTTGACTTTGAATTCTCCTCCAGAATTTTGCCTGTGTAAGAAAACTTGTTCCAAATAGCTTGCGCATAAATAATCATATACAAACATCCTTATGCTTTAGAAAAGTAGGTCTATAAGTGAATAGTTGGCATTTATGGCTCTGGTTACTTACAAAAGCATTTTTTTATATACTTCAAAGAAGTTTTAGTGATATTTTCTTGTAATTAACTTTCCAAGTGGGGAGTTGGCATCTGTGAGATTAACAAATTCATCACATTGACATCTTACTGTTCTTTACACATAACAGACTTATTCTTGCCCCAGAGTCTTTGAATTTCCTCTTTTATATGCCAAGAACATTTTTCTCAGATTCTCACCCTCTTTCGTTATTTAACGGAATATCACGTTTTCAGTACGGCCTTCCTTTGTCACTCTATCTGAAATATTAAGGTCACTTCTATACTCCCTGGTGATCACCCTTACAATATTTATATTGTTAGCACTTATCACTGACACACTAAATATTCATTTACTCATTCATTCATCCATTCATTCTGTCTGTCCATCTATCTGCCTATCATCTTATTTGTTCTATCTTCCCTCATTAGAAGGTACAGATTTTTTCTGTTTTGTTTATCACTCTCCATTGGTACTGCCTAAAAATAGCCCTAGCTAGATTGTCCCTACCTCAACTAGATAGCATAAATCTGTATTAGCCTTGGGATCTTTGGCAAATCAGTTACAGCAAAATGCTATGTTATCATATATGGAAGCTTGCTGCAAATGTCTATAGCCCATTACTTAAAATCACTACTATTTCCAAACATCGTTGAACTAATTGAATCCCTAAAGGCATAACAATAGTGTATTATGATTTTATTTTTCAGAGACTAAATAATTTTATGTACAAGTGAAATACATGCCCATGTGATAACAGACAGTGTATAAATGAACCATCTATCAAGGTTGGGTGTTTTGTAATAGTTTTCCACAGTTACATTTGTCCAAGAAGGCATGATTCTAGTAACCTAGAGATTGCCCTTGACAAAATCTTCAATGTAAAAATCAAAGCGATCCGGAAAGCCAGATCATGACTCTGAAGTTTAAGTATGGTAAACTCATTTTCAAATGAGTGAGAAATCAGTCCTTTCTCTACTGTCATTAACACTGAATTAAAATTTTATATACCTGTCATTTAAAAAAATGAATAATCAACTCAGTTTAACCCAAACTGTGGCAGCAGAAAGAGTAGAGTGAGGGAGCGTACAGTAGAAAAGCAGTTAAACTGAAAATTCAATATCATGCAGGCCAAAGAAATAATTTCTTTGCCAATTATCTCCTTTTTAAACTAGTTTGATTAATTTTATTTAAAATCAGACATTGGGAAACATATTTTGTTGAAATTACAGCTCTCATAAAGACAAATCTGAAAAACCCAGGTTCTCTCCAAGTAGAAAAATAGCTCTATGCAATTTTCTTAAAATGTCCCAACCCAGTCCTTTAAGGCAATCAGAAACACAACTCTAAGTTACCTCAATTTTGACTTTTAAATTCTTACAATATAGAAGAGCATAGCACTTTGGAAATCAACCATAAAATTTTGGCATTGCTATCAGATTCTCCCATCAAGTTTTTTTTTAAGACATCTTTTCATAAATTTGTGAAATGGAGATTTAATTTAATTATAGAAAGCCACTATATTAAAGACTAGAATAAGTACAACATTTTTTACTGCTACAACAAGGCAAGACAAAGTTGATCTGAAAAAACATGTACTTAATAATACACTAGCTGGAGAAATTGATATTAAAATGCAAATTAAATTCTTATGTTTAGAACAATGAACAGGGTATCTGGGAATGCAGGAGCATTCCAGTGGCTAACAAACAACAAGCCTAAGTTATGATAGGAAATTTGAAGAAACAAAAAAAAAAAATGCCAATGGCAAATTTATTTTCTGGTGACTTTGAATTCAACTATGGCAAATTAAAGTCTCTTTTCCCAGTCTTTCTGTTTATTTTT
The DNA here is from genome assembly GCA_004024625.1 of Mellivora capensis. Taxonomy (NCBI): domain Eukaryota; kingdom Metazoa; phylum Chordata; class Mammalia; order Carnivora; family Mustelidae; genus Mellivora; species Mellivora capensis. The sequence continues at coordinate 8,637 of PISX010012847.1, forward strand.
CAAGAAACCTAGGAGAAGTTATTAGTAGAATTAAATTAATTTCTATATTTTCATATGCAAGTTTCCCTTCCTTTAATATGCTAAAAACAATGGCATTTTTATTTTAATGCATCAAAATTAATATAGAAAAAGAAGAAAAGAAACAAGATGGGATTGGGAGGGAGACAAACCATAAGTGCCTCTTAATCTCACAAAAGAAACTGAGGGTTGCTGGTGGGAGGGGGTCGGGAAAGGGGGGTGGGGTAATGGACACTGGGGAGGGTATGTGCTATGGGTTAGTGCTGTGAAGTGTGTAAACCTGGCGATTCACAGACATGTACCCCTGGGGATAAAAATATGTTTATAAAAAATAAAAATTTTTAAAAAATTAATAATATATGTTCAGTAGAGATTTTAGTAACTTCTCAATATCAGACAATGAATATTTCTCATACTAGTACCGCAACTATGTGGAACACCAAAATGAGATTTTCTGGGGGGTTAAAAAAAATCAAGTTTTCAGGCAGCAGACAGTAGTTCCGGAACATAAGAGATGAGAGGTCAAAGCAAGCACAGATTGGGAACCAGTTATGGATGACAGCTGAGAAAACTGGTCAAAATATAATCTAGTTAAAAAGTTCAGCACAGGGGCACCTGGGTGGCTCAGTGGGTTAAGCCTTTGCCTTCGGCTCAGGTCATGGTCTCAGGGTCCTGGGATCAAGCCCCGCATTGGGCTCTCTGCTCAGCGGGGAGCCTGCTTCCTCCTCTCTCTCTGCCTGCCTCTCTGCTACTTGTGATCTCTTTCTGTCAAATAAATAAATAAAATCTTTTAAAAATTAAAAAAAAAAAAGTTCAGCACAGTATGGGAAACATCAGTATATGATCAGAGTTTCCAAAATACAGGATCCAAAAAGAATACCATTACAAAGACTGGGCAAAGTAATAATATAGAAGGAAGGTGGGAAAGAAGACATGGGTTACCTGGCTGAGAAATAATAATGTAGAGAATTTCTATTTAATTAGCTATTGTCTTCTTGGTGTTAATACAAACCCAGTTGCAGAATTCCCAGAAATTGGCTGTTGAAACAGTCAATCCTTCAGGACAAGACTGTATCATAATCTTCTATTTAGCCCTCAGGGCATACTTAGCATAGTGCCTACTCTGTAGGTAGTGCTCAGTAAATGCCTGTCGAGTAAGTGACACAAACCACGGACTTGATGTCAGAGCCTATCTTTTACAGCAGTGCATTATTCACAGCCCCAAGCACTATGCTTGTCACAGCTCAGTGACTATTTGCTAAAGGAATGACAGTGACAGCAGTCTACAAATACTGTTATGAGATTAATTCTGCAAGGTTTTCAGGGTGTCAATCTGTCCCTAGCTTGCTCTGAAATTATTTATAAGCTTTGTAAACCCAACGTACTCTGATGGGGAGTTTGCAATTCTTACTTTCCTACTGTTGAAAACCTGGTTGTCAAAATGCATTTATTTCTCCCTGACTCTTTAACACTTATGGCTTATTAGTTGTACTGTTTATTAAATAACAAAATTTAGAGTACTTTTTCCAATAAACTATATTTTCTAATTATCCTAAAATTACCTTATACTTAGATTTTGTATTCTAAAATGATATTGATTGCAAATGATTACTTGGATTAGAAAATAATACCACTCAGAAAATTAAGCCCAGAGCCATGTTCAAATGCCTAAGCCCTATGGTCAATATTGGAACAGTGCCACAAAGCTCAGGTTGAGTCCTGTAAATACTCAGTCATCACTTTAGCCATCATCATCTACTCTTCATCCTAGCAGCTATTTAGCATATGTATTGTTTCCTGCAGATGGCCTAAGGTAGATAATGTGAATGAAGAGGAAAAACTCATTCTCAATAAAAGAAAAAAATTAAATGGATGTCCTATTGATGTTGGAGCAATGACGTCATTTTAGTAAATGCAGCACCCACATAGGATGTGTTAAAAGCATATACGTTTGGTTTCTATTATATTCACAATCTATTGACAGATCTTGGAATGGAAAACTCAGATTAGCAAAAATAATCCAATTTTTTCCTTTCTAAATAGGGAAATAATGCTATAGGTGTTTACAATAAATAAATTTCCAATTTATTATAATTATTATTATGACATGATATATGATATAATTATTTCTTAATTATCATTAAGAAACTGATAAACAGATATTTGCAAATGACTTATTTGATAAAGTGTTAGTATCAAAAAATATATAAAGAACTTATAAAACTTAACACCCCCAAAAATGAATAATCCAATTTAAAAAATGGGTGGAACACACAAACATTTTTCCAAAGAAAGCATACAGATGGCCAAAAGACACATGCAAAGATGTTCATCATCACTTATCATCAAGGAAATGCAAATCAAAATCACAAAGAGCTATCACCTCACACCTGTCAGAATGGCTAAAATCAACAACACGAGAAACAACAGGAGTTGTGGTGAGGTTGTGGAGAGAAAGGAACCATCTTGCACTCTTGGTAGCAATGCAAACTGGTGCAGAAACTGTGGAAAACAGTATGGAGTTTCCTCAAAATGTTAAAAATAGAACTACCTTATGATCCAGTAATCCCACTACCAGGTATTTGCCCAAAGAATACAAAAATCCAAATTCAAAAGGACATGAATACCCCTATGTTTAAGCAATATCGCTTATAATAGCAAAGATTTGGAAGCTGCCCAAGTATCCATCAATTGATAAATTGATACAGAAGTGTATTACACACACACACACACACACACACAATGGAATATTATTCAGCCATAAAAAAGAATGAAATCTTGTTATTTGCAACAACATGGATGGAGCTAGAGAGTACAGTGCTAAGCAAAATATTCAGAGAAAGACAAAAATCCCATATAATTTCATTCACATGTGGAATTTAAGAAATAAAACAAAGGAAAAAAATAAGAGAGAAAGAGAGAAGCAAAACAAGAAACAGACCCTTAACTACAGAGAACAAACTGATGGTTCCCAGAGGGAAGGAGGGTGGGGGGATGGGTGAAACAGGTGATGGGGATTAGGAGGGAACTTGTGGTGACAAGTACTGGTGATGTACGGAAGTGCTGAATCACTAAATTGTACTCCTGAAACTAATATAACACTGTATGCTAACCAACCGGAATTGAAATATATACTTCAAAAATAACTGATAAACATTGAAAAAGTTATTTTACAAAACTCTGTCCAATTTATTTTACATTCTTTACAACAACAGATTTTGCTGAATACTCACTAAAGCATCTTTCTCTTTCAAATATTATTCTCATATTCCAATATTCAACACAAATGTATGATTATATCCTGCCAAATTCTCTTAATTAAGATGCTCAACAACATTACATTTCCATTATCCTCTAATTCTCTGTATCATTCTGATTTTTCCCTGTGTCAAGAACTATGAGAATCTGGACAGTGAGAAAGCGAGGCAAGCTTACTGCATGTTAAGTCAGCTTGTGTGCGCCATGAGCCTCCTCTGTGATCCTGCACAAGCACGGCTTGGTGAGTTTTGGACAACCACTTGTCAAGCAATACTTACAGTGTGCAATGAAGCACAGCTGAGCTACTTTGTAATATGAAAACAAATGATTTGCTGGCAAATAAACCTGGAAAATAAAAAAAAAAAACCACCTCTGGCAATGTACCGTAAGTGGCTCATGTAGGTAAGACAGTACAACATATCATATTGATTTTAATTAGGTAGGACAGACTGAAAAGAAACAAAAGGTAATTTCCTTTCAACCTTCATAACAAATAGCAATGCTTTGGAAACAAAAGGTTCTGGTAAAGTGATTGGTTAAGATATGCTCTAGTTTGGTGAGGTCTGTTCTAGGGCGTATGATTTAAATATTCTCTCTCTCTTTCTATCTCTCTCTCTTTGTATGTGTGTCTCTCTCTGTCTGCCTTTCTCTGTCTCCCTCTCTCATAATATACAGCCAGTTTGTGGTTGAAGTGCTAGGCACAGACATGGGGGGTTGGAAGAAATAATATAGTGTATCTGGGTATTGTCCATTGGAATTCTGTCTGTACCCGTAAAATTTCTTACATTGAAATCCTAGCCCACAAGGACAAGTACAGAATTGACTGTATTTAGAGCTAACCAAGTTAAAGAGATAATCAAATTAAAAGAGGTCATTAGGGTGGGCCCTAATCCAATATGACTGGCATATCCTTGTAAGAAGAGGAAAGTTTGACAGAGACATGTAAAGAAAATAATGTGATAAAACAGAAAGAGGAAAGCTATCTACAAGCCAAAGAGAGAGTACTGCAATAAATTCTTCCTTCGTGTCCCTCAGAAGAAACCAATCCTACCGACATCTTGATTTCAGATTTTTACCTTCCAGAATTAAGAGAAAATAAATTTCTGATGTTTAAGCCATCCAGTTTGTAGTACATTTTTATCACATCCCCTGCAAACTAATACTCTGGATTTTTACAAGATTACTTCTTTATCCATTGACAGTAAGGCTCTACATTTTTTTCATTGAGATGGCTTCAAATTAGAGGTCAAGGTACTTGTTTCTGATGATGAAAGCCCTTTACATTCTGATGCCTACACTGAGCTGTTGCAGGCAATTTTGTAAAAAAGTAAGACCTGTGAGTAGCCTTCTGAATATTAGTTGTACCTTCATTCTGGTTGAATACCCCTTTTAGAAAAATTTGGAAATTTAAACTCGCTGATAACTAAAAAGGAATGGATATCCACATAGTTGACAAAATCCAAACAAATCTTCTACTTCTAGGGAAATAATCAGGAATGGTTACTGTGGCAGATTAAAAATGGCTGCAAATTCTTGACTACCCCGACCACCCAGAGGTGGATTTATTTTCTCTATTCACTGAAGTTGGTTGTACATGTAAAGTATAATAAAAGTGACATTATGACAGTTCCAGCATAATCTTTATCAGAATTGGTGGCTTCTGCTATCTCCCTCTTGGAAGGCAGTCACCATGTGGGTTACCCAAGAGACTACCATGCTGTCAGCAGCTGCCCTAGCTACACAGAGTGAGCCAGTGACTCACATGGAAAACTGTGAAGTCACAAATCATGTGAGAAAAGCCTTCTTGGCCCTTCTAACCAGCACAGTCATCATCTACGCCAAGGAAGTGAGAGACCTCAGCCAACTACAAGAACTAAGGCCATACTCACAGGACCCCAAGTAAGCAATCCCAGCTAGTGTACAGCTGTTTTAGCTATCTCAAGTGAAGCCCCTCCAACTTTGAGGCAGAGATGAACCACTCTCATGTTTCTGACACTCAGACTTGGGAGTAAAATAAAATGATTGTTGTTTTAGGGTGCTAAATTTGGGGGTAATTTGTTATGCAGAAGTATATAACTGGGGCAGTTTTAAATAAGCTATTGAGACTTGATGGGAGAAATATTCAGAAATACTGATTTTATGTCATGTGTCCTAAAGAATAGAAATAGTTTGGGATGGAAAAAGAAAATCTTTGTGAAGTCCAACAAATGTTGACAAATTATGAACTCTGAATAAGTGAGAATTTTTATTTTATCCAGTTTCACTCTTGAGTCTTACAATATTAAATATAACTTCTTCCAGTAGCACACTGTTCTCTTCTAGAAGCAATCCAATTCTTCTTTCAATTTGGAAACTTCTATAAAGGGAGGTTCATTAGTGGTTCCTTTTGGTCATGAACACAGCGCTTAAGCCATGTAGAGCAATTTAGATATTAGCTAACTCAACTTCCTTATTTTTCACAGTAAAAATAAAGGCTCAGAGACTTCAATGACTTATGCAATGTCCAAGAACCAATATTTGACTTGGGCAAGGTCTCAGATCTCCTGATATCCAAAGCAGATCACTCACTCGCAGTACGATTGTTAACGGGATTCCTAAATTATTAATGATGATCTTTCCAGTAACTTCCATATTTTAAAATTCCAACAAATTCAGCATCGGGATCTACCAAGATATTCACCTTTGTATAACAGCATCTTATTGATATATATGTATACAAACACATGTGTACATTTTTACGTGCATGTATAGATTTCAAAGGCAAGCATGCTTATCGCTCTAATAATATGGAAATTAACTTTGTGCATACTGTGTAAGTGTTACGAGGTAGGAAACAAACAACAGAGTATTTCTGAAAAGATTCTGATTTATGGAGATTAATACATTATTAATATAATAAACCCCAGCTGTATCAGGCATTATAGGATAGGGAAGAAATGCTCTAACCATTTAAACCCAATCTGTTGAGGTAGTCAGCCGCATGCAACCAGAAATGATGTGCTCCTCTGTGTGACACTGCCTGGAGCTGTGTCGTCGTGTACCTTACTATGATGGGAGCCAGTGGGGACCTCTGTGCAGACATACTGAAATTACTTCCACATTACAGTGAACACAAAAGAACAAAAACCTTATTAAACACAGATTAAGTTGATTATTATATAAATCCCTCCTTGGAAAATGAGCCTAATCCTCTGTCCCCAAATATTAAACCTCACATTGCTATTACAGTAAAGATGGAGATGATATCCTTTTCTTTATCTTGGCTCACCTCTGTCACTTTAATGAGGCAAACATGTAATAGCTGTGGCTGGTGCTTGTGAAGAGGAGGGGCCTCCAGCTAGATCTGGAGTCAGATTCCTCTATCTGGTTAGCTATACTGTCTTTCCCGCAAAATCTTTTCAGACTGATCTTCACTCAAAAGGCCTTCGGTGCAAGCTAATCTGGGGTTTCGTGTTGCAGAAGTCTTGGATGGCAAACATTATGTTTGCATTCTTCAGTAATTATATTTGACTGAAAACACATTTGTAACTGGCTCTGAACTCCAAGTAGGAACTCCCCGGGGCCAGAGTCAACACCTCAGTAAGGCCACTCAGTTTAAATTGGGATAGAGGGCAGCTTGGATTTATATACATCTGTTTGTGGGGTTTTTTTTTTTTCAATTAAATATGTATTTTTCATGGATGCAACAGAATCTTTTTTTATCTGTTTTCAGTGAGTTATGTGGTTGTACTCTCATTTGATGCTTTTAATTTTTCTGCCATAGCTTTATATAAATATTTTGTATAAACGCTCTAGTGAAACAGGACTAACTCAAACCTGCGTCAATTCTCAGAGAAAGTTTAAAATGGGAAAAGTATAATTTTAATAACAATTAGCCACTGCCTCCATCCCGTAGGGAAAAAATAGTTTTTGATTATTTTCTATAATTGGAGGAGAGGAAATAGGACAGAGAATTTATAAATAAAGTCTAGAAATCCAAGGAGCTCTTAGAATTTCACTCAGCTCATTTTCCTATTGTCAGCTGTTTCCTTACTGCCAAGCATTTTCTCCTTCTGATTTTTCCCCATAAATTGCAATTGGTAAAACACAATAGGGGAGCCTGGACAGATGAGGCCAATTTTCCCCTTATCTAAATTCATACTCAGTGTTCTAACAGTTGGGCCCATACAAACTGATCAAACAAACATAGCCTTGTAACCTTCTATTTATTTATTTTTCAGACACAGGATAGAAAGCAGCTTGCTAGAAATTAGTTACAGATACTAAAATCAACAAATGTCAGAGTAGGACTAAATCTCAAATGGTGGTGTGTCTTCATAAATAAACTAATATAGACACTGTAGAAGTCACTTTTACAGAAGTCTCTTAATTTTATGTCAGATGATCCCCTCTGTTTTTGGCACTTGTTTGGGACAAAGCTGACTTAGGTTAAAAACTGCAGGCATTTTGCCAAAAGAATCAGGTGTCTTTTGGTTTACAAAGAATGTAGGGATTTTCTTAACCATCTCAGACTAATCTCTGCATAGTATTACTTTACATCTCCCAGTCTCTGAGTTCCTATGTTTCTAGACAAATTACATTTAAAAAAAAAAAAGTAGGCAATATCAAGGCCTCAGATAGGTATGCCACTGATGCTGCACAGAGAGTAGAGGTGTATTTATTCAATCAAAAATTCATTTCTTCTTACCCTTCCAGAGAGTTAGCCTGAGAAGATTGCTCTGCCACTTCTGCATCTATAAATGGCCTTGCCCAAATACTTGCCTTCTTCTCAGCTATTCTCAATCTACAAAAATATGAACAGCCATCAAGGTCGATCTTAAATACAACCTTTCTTTTTAATTACGAAAGCCAGAAATCCTTTCTCCCCCTGAATTCTCATATTCTTAAAACATAAGTACTTCAAATAAAACAAAAAGTTTAAGAACATAAAATCTAAGAGCTAAAACTCAATAAATTTGAATGTATAAAGATATAAAACTTCTCTCTGGAAAATTTATTGCAACACATGACAAAGTGGTACTGTTCATTTTCTTAAATTAGGAGTTTGTAAAAATTACTAAGCAAGTCGAAAAACACAATATACAACCATGAAAAGATATGAAAAAGTAATTTACAAGAAGAGAAGTAAATGTGGCAAATAAAATATATAGTTAAGTTCACTTATAAAAAATATAACTCAAAATGACTTGTTTTCACTTGCTCTATTAGTCAAAATTTAAAACTGATAATATATACTCTTTTCTGCACCATTAAGGAATATGTAGGGTGGTTAAAAGCAGAGAGATCTTGGGGCCAGACTGCCTGAGTTCATACTCTATCCCCATTATTTCCTAGTCAAATGCCCTTAGTTCGGCAAATGATTTAGCCACTTCATCATGCCTCAGTTCCATATCTACAAAATGTGGGTGGGTGATATAGTATCTACCTCTAGAATCAATGTGAGGACTAGATGAGTCAATACATATCAAATATTGTCAATAGTAAGTGCCTGGCACAGAGCACTGTGGACAGTTAACTACTGTTTTTCATTTGGGGGGACAAAACTGGTACAACATATATACAGAACAATTTAGTAACATTCATCCAAATTTTAAATGCCAACACCTTTTTGCTCTAGCACCTAAACTTAGAAAATCTTACCATGTAGATCTGATCTTTTTTTTAAAGATTTTTCTTTTAATATGCCATGAGATATTCTTTTATTTTTTTTAATTTTTTAAAATTTATTTATTTGTCAGAGAGAGAGCGAGCACAGGCAGACAGAGTGGCAGGAAGAGGCAGAGGGAGAAGCAGGCTCCCTTCCAAGCAAGGAGCCCGATGTGGGACTTGATCCCAGGACGCTGGGATCATGACCCGAGCGGAAGGCAGCCGCTTAACCAACTGAGCCACCCAGGCGTCCAGCCATGAGATACTCTTGATTGTATATTTTCCAAAGTACTTTTCCAGCTGCATCTCCCAACCCTTCCAGAAGATTCCGCCAGTCTTTCCAATGCAATAAAAGATGCTGGATTATACTTTTGTCCACCTTCTCTTTTTGAAAGTAATATAGTCCTAATGACTTTAATGGTCATACATTCTTTTTTTTTTTAAGATTATTTATTTATTTATTTGACAGACAGAGATCACAAGTAGGCAGAGAGACAGGCAGAGAGAGAGGAGGAAGCAGGCTCCCTGCTGCACAGAGAACCCGATGCGGGGCTCCATCCCAGGACCCTGAGATCATGACCTGAGCCGAAGGCAGAGGCTTTAACCCACTGAGCCACCCAGGCGCCCCTAATGGTCATACATTCTTATCTAATAAGGAAAACACTTATAAATATCAGAAACCCAGTTTTGAAACATTTGTATTAATTTTGAACTGAATCAGCATTTTGTGGGTTTAAAAAAGGCAGCAATTTGAACTCATGACTTACTGACAAACACATTTCTGCAGAGGGATGGGGAAGAGAGGGATAGTGAATGCTGCATTTCTCCATTGGCCCCAAACTGCTAATTTCACAAAGGGATACATCAAAAGCAAACATGCAATGGTGGTTTTAAAACTTTTACTGCAATATAACAATGAAGTAAACAGTAATTAGACACCTACCAATTTTTTCCCAAAACAAACCGAAAAAAAAATTCTGTTCTGTTCTGATGGAAAAACAGTTATAAGATAAATGTGTAAGAACAGGGACTATAGGTTTTTTACCGCACAACCTATATCTACTATAGAGCAAATAAATGGGAAAATCTTTCATTAATAGGAGATTGTTTACATAACAAACTTTTATATAATGGAATATTATGCAGAATGGTGCTTTCAAAAATGTAATAGAACTATTCATAATATATGGAAAGAATTCTAAGAAGTATTATTAAATGAGATAGTCTATGTATAGGACAGAATGTTTGCATTCTCCCTTTTTGTGTAAATAAAAGAACACATGCACACATAATGGTGCCGATTTTTATCTGGAAGAATAAGCAAAAATTAATCATGGTTACTCTTGCATACAACCACTAAGAAGGAGAGGGGAATTTTTTCATGATTTTATAGCTTTCTTAAGTGAATTTTAAAGTCAGAAATGTAAAAAAAAAAAAATCAGAAATGTTTGATACTTTAATTTTAAAATCACTAAAGAGTATCTGACAGAAAGGATTACAGACTGCTTTTCTTTTATTCCTTATAGTTTTCTGTATTTTTTAAAAAAAAAACATTTAAAAAGTCCACCAAAAGAACTAAATTTCTCTTTTCATATGACATAAAAAATGTGTTCTACTATGAGAGTATCTCATTTATTATTCTCTCTTAGAAACACAATCCAGTCAGTTTAAATTTTTACACAAATATATGATGTGATATTATGTGCAAAAAAAAAGTATCCTAAATTACAGGTACACCCTGATTATAACTAAAAGTAATACCCATGTTAAGAAATACCAGAAAATATAGGCAAAGTCAAAATTACTATATCACAGTAGTCTTATTTTCTTTAATAATTTTAATGACAAAGAATGAAAATAAAAGAATGAAAAAGGAGTTATGTGTTTATGTAATTTTATTGATATGCTTAAATTTAAAGGTATCTCAATTAGAAAATCAATGAAAAGAATGAGACTTTTCCAATGATCCCAAAAAGTTGGAATTAGAGATTATTTGGTGACAGATGGGTCACATATCAACCTCAGATTTTGCTACTCAATTATTTGCTACTCAATAATTTGCTACTCAAATTATTAAATATGATAGGTATTTGACTCATGTTGTCCAAATGAAGAACTAGGGGAATCTAGAGAATTTGTATTTCTTCTATATTTAAGAAATAGAGTAAAACTATCTGAAATCAAAAGAAAACCATAAAGTAATTTTTTTTAAAAATACCCATTCCAAAAATTGCTTGGCAATTTGATAAACTGACTGAAGTTAGATAAGAAAGAAGAAAAGATACACTTTGCAAACTTAAAAAAGAGAAATCCAGAAACTATAGCCCAGTCTAACAGCAGTCAATGAATCTGCTGCTCATTCCCAAGTTTTACTGTGAAGAATGAGTACGTTTTTTGTGTTTTTTTTTTAAGCCATTGATGATAAGCCTGTACTACTGTTGATGTTAGAATCCCCAGACTCTGACAAAAGCTATGCTGAAGTGTGGAAGGTTAAGAATTTGTTTGTAAGTGGGGGAGGTAAAGAATTTATTGGCAAAGTGTCAAGGGTAAGGGGCATTACATTTTCAGCAGTAATTGTCTCAGCTTCTGGGTTCATTGATGCTGAAGTGAATGGGTATGTGGAGGGGGAGTTGTTGAACATAGTAGCTGTCATCCATGTTGCATGCTTTTCCTTTATTTTCTCAAAAAAAAAGGAAGCTTTTGGTATTTTATTGTAAAAAACAAAGTTTAAAAAAAAAGCTAATGAACATATACAAAAATCTGCATTTGATTGTATTCTGTTTGAAGGACAGAAACAAGACCTTTCAGTAAATAGATTTCTTCAACTGAAAATACCAATACACAGATATTATTTAAATGAACATTAATTCCTGCTTTCCAGGCCAACAAAAGGTAAACAGTTGTCAATCAGAATGAATTAAAAAATAGTTTAAATGTTCTTGAAACCAGAACTCTGAGTTGTTTCAACAAAGAAATTTGATAAAGCGTTCAAAATTCTAGACTGAATAGCAAGACGCCCAGTTGCTATATTAATGATCACACTCTTGATCTTTTTAAGATTCAATGGTTAGACATGAAAGCTTTCACGTCTCACCAAGGTAGGTGCTATAGTGACTGCTCTTTTCGGAATTTCATCTGTTCTCTTCTCTAGAAGACCAGCAGGCATAAGCTCTTTTAATTTATCATTAATTATCAATGTTAAACATTGGGCTATCACTTGAAAATCATCTGTTCTAGAACTATCAGTTTCAGGAAGAAGAAAGCTCCAGAGAGGTTAATCCTGTTATCAGTGATGTGGCCAGGACAGACACCAGGATCAACTTTCTCCCAGTCTTATGTCACACCTCCTCCACCGCATTATTTTATCGAATGCTTTCCGACAGTGTTTTTTCAGTGTTTTTATGATCCAAAATGCGGTTTGGAAAACAGGTATATTTGATTCCATGCCACAGCCTCTAAAGCTATAAATGATGAACAAATTAAAGGCTGTCATTAATTCCTTCCTTCATGAATTTTGGGTATACAAGGCCACATTTTTCATGAGACAAGTTTATCAGGAATCATCTGACTACTTAAGGATGGCTAAGGCAGTCTCTGCCTCCAAACCTAAAAGACTTCCTCTGTAAATTTGAAGAGGGACACAGAGGCAGCTAGGTTTCACCTGAAGTCATCAAATGCTGGTTTCAAGGAGAAAATTCTACAGGAACCATTAAAAACAAACAAAAAGAGGAATTTTTAGTCAATATTGCATGATTCATTTTTACAAAACAAGAATCAAGTAGAATCCCTACAATGTCTTCAGAGATCCTTGGAAAGAAAGTATCAAATGCATTATTATGTCTTCCTTCCTGAATGTCACTAATTTTCCAAGGTGCGACTATGTGGCAATGAGTCTGATACTGGGCTATGAGATAAAATTGGAAAGGTCAAAAGGAACAATTAGAAAAGTACCATCCGGTCAAACTGCAACAATGAGAATTTTCCAGTGTAAGTATCAAATGGAAAAGAACTGGGAAGAAGAGGACATACAGATAGAGAACACCTGGACTGATTGAAGAAAATTTGGATTTAGACCCGTTGCTTTCACACAATATTAGTCCACCTCTGGAAATCTAAATTTTGAAAAATAAACCAATATTTGATAGAATATAATTTGTATTACTAAACTAGGACATCAATATACAGAATTTAGCTCTCAAAATTTAAATAATGCAAGAAAACTTTTAAAGTAACAAGTATGCCTTTCTTGGGTTTTTTGACCCAATCCCTATACCAGTAACTCCTTTTCATATAGTACAAAACATATATATTTTTTCTTTTCTTTTCTTCTTTTTCTTTTAATCATTGAATAGCCTGATTTTTTTCAGAGCAACTTATTGCCATAAGTGATCTGAGAGATCACTGTTGATTTTTCCTAGAACTTCTTCTTTCTCTAAGATTAGAAGATCATGGTGTATTAATTAAAAAAAATACTCACAATTTAAGAGTATGTACTTGGCATTCCTAAAAAGCAAACAGTAGACACCCAAACTTCAGGACTCTGACTTTTCAGAAATTACAGTCCAAGGACACATGTGACATATAAGTAAATTCAAAGAGGTGTCATGTTAGATTGGTCCAGGAAATATTTCTATTTAGATAGTAGAGAATGTTAAATATATGTATCTCTTGATTTCTCTCAATTTAAATTTCCTCAACTATAAATGAGATTAGATTATATAAATGTTAAATTCTCTGACAAATCTAGTATCCATTGATTTTAAGGTTATGTATTGCCAGTTTCATATCAAATCAGTTCAAACCCATAATAGTTCTTCCTGTAACATTAGACACATCCTAATGTGAGCCAATTTTTCATCGGGATATTTTCTGCTTTAAGGGTTTTACTCTAAAGCTCATTTTTAAGGTTCCTTTTGGGTGTGCCCTGGCCCTGGTAAGGAATGATTAAGGCAGCTACACATTTTTCCATTGGAAGTTTAAGTACACCTTCAGTGGAAGACTTTCAGAGGGGTCTATGTTGGAGAAAGTTTGTTGAAGTAGGTCTTAGAATTTGATTGAGATTAAGGGATGTTCAGTCAAGGCTAAAATAATCAAGACATTTCAAAACCAGAGGGGAAAATGGCAAAACTCTAATGATTATAAATAATCAGACTGAGTTGTCAAGATGAGGCAGATAAAATGTCACGATGAATGTGCATACTGTCATCTCTTACATCCTTGCTTGCACTACAGCAGGGAGCAAAGAGACCCTCGCCAGCATCAGGTGTTGCTATCAGCAACTGTCAGCTGGCTATTTGGAATTTTGAGGAAAAATCTCAGGCTTCAATTGATAAATACTAAAGCTCATGTCAAGTCTGACCCTCTTGTACCCCCTTGGTGTTTACTGCAATTCTGCCACCTTTTTAGTTTCTTGAACTGAAAGAGATTCCTTCACTCTTTTATCTCATCACTAGGTGAAATGGAAGTTAAAAGAGCCTTTCCAAGATGAGTAAAATAAGTTCTCTTGCTTCATCTGAGGCAAGGTTGAATGGTGTTTTTGTTTGTTTTGTTTTGTTTTCAAATGCAATTGAATAGGAAGCATGAAGGAACTAACTAAAACCTCATAAACATAAATGTGACATTACAAACTACTGATTCTAAATTAAAATCATAGAATTTTTATTATACCAAGTCCTGATCTCAATTTCTTTTTATTCCTTTACAAAAGATCTTTTTTGTTGTTGTTGTTATGTTCAGTAAGCCAACATATAGTACATCATTAGTTTTTGATGTAGTATTCAATGACTCATTAGTTGTGTTTAACACTCAGTGCTCATCACAACACGTGCGTCCTTAATTCCCATCACCCACTTACTGCATCTCCCCACCTGCCCACCTTCTGTAACCCTCAGTTTTGTTCCTGGAGTCCAGAGTCTCTCATGATTGTCCCCCTCTCTGATTTCTCCCCATTCGGTTTTCCCTCTCTTCCCTTATGGTCCTCTGCATTATTCCTTATGTTCCTCATATGAGTGAAACTATATGATAATTGTCTTTCTCTCTTTGACTTATTTCACTCAGCATAATCTCCTCCAGTTCCATCCATGTTGATGCAAATAGTGGGTATTCACCATTTCTGATGGCTGAGTAATATTTCATTGTATACGTGAACTATATCTTCTTTATCCATTCATCTGTTAAAGGACATCTTGGCTCTTTTCACAGTTGGGCTATCACAGACATTGCTACTGTGAACATTGGGGTGCAGGTGCCCCTTCTTTTCATTACATTTGTATCTTTGGGGTAAATACCTAGTGGTGCAATTGCTGGGTCATAGGGTAGATCTGTTTTTAACATCTTGAGGAACCTCCATATTGTTTTTAAGAGTGGCTGTACAAGCTTGCATTCCCAACAACAGTGTAAAAGGGTTTCCCTTTCTCCACATTCTTGCCAACATATGTTGTTTTCTGTCTTGTTAATTTTTGCCATTCTAACTTGTGTAAGGTGGTATCTCATTGTGGTTTTGATTTGTATTTCCCTGATGACTAGTGATGTTGAACCTAATCTCAATTTGTTATGCAAACGTTATCTGGAATGAATACTGGAGAATATTGATGCTACTGCTTCATAATCAACTCTTCAAGTCTGTCTCACAGGGATAGGCCAATATCCTCTTTCATATAATTAAAAACCTGTCATAACACCTATTGTTTCTCCTTGCCCCCAAATTCTATAATCTAGCTCTTCTTATGCTACAATGGTAGAGATAAACTGATTGCTATACAATACCAGAAATTACTATTCCTTAAATTGATTTCACTTGCCACTGAGCGTGAGCACTCTCCTTTCGCCCTTCTCAATGAGAATCTAGTACACCAGTCCTCAAGAAGCCCTAACTTACCTCCACTCCAGTCTGTCTTCTATTTGCCTGAGGCACCTTCACAAAGCACTTCTACTTTTCATCTATTATTCCAGGATAGTGCAGTAGTTTTGGATACAAAGTCAGGTAGTTTTAAATAAAACTGTCTGGCTTAAAATAACAGAAATTTATTCTCTCACAATTTGGGAGGCTATAAGTCTGAAATCAGGATGTCATCAGGGTAATGTTCTCTGAAGGCTCTAGGGGAAGATCTTTTATTGCCTTTTCCCTAGTTTTTGCCCTTTAATCTTTGGTGTTCCTTGGCTTGGATCTGCATCACTCCAAACTCGGCCTCCATCTTCACATGTCCTTCTCCATCTGTGCATGTATCTTTGCATTCAAATTCCCCTCTTCTGATAAAAACATCAGTCATTGGATCAGGGGCTACCCTAATCCAGGATGACCACATCTTAACTTGATTATATCTGCAAAGACCCTATTTCTAAATGAGATCACATTCTGAGGTTCCAGGTGAACATGAAGTTTAGGGGGTGGAGGTATGCACAACTCAACTCAGTACAGATTGCACTGAACCAGACATCATCAGTTTGTTGTTTTAATTGAGTTTGCGAAGCACCTGAAGTGTATCACCTCTCTAAAAATGGCTAGTAGCAGGCAGAATAGTTTTGATAAACTTCTCTAAAAGACAATCTCTTGTTATATTGCATCACTTCAAATTTACACTATCCTAGATACCATAAACATGTGAAAATAATAGCATAAAGATTTTACATTCAAACAAATTTATAATCCATTTATGTAATTTCCTATTTTTAAGTGTAATAAGAACATAAACAACAATAACTCAGTTTTTAGTTATTCAATAGATTGATTTGCAAATATGACATGAAATAAAATTAATTTTTCCCCAAAGAGACAAAGCTCCAGAAAACTGAGGTCAACAAAATCTGCTTTTGTTCCAGATGGTTAGACAATGAAGCAATTTTAACATCTGGTGCAATAACCGTAAGTAAAAACTTTTTAAAACAAGAGTGATGAACCTAATCCTCCATGGAAGATAATATCCTTTTTTTTGTGACTGAGAAAATTATTCTTTTCCCAAAAGAAAAAAATATATATAGTACTTCCATAAACAAGCAAAGGGCTACAACTCAAAGTGACTTTATGTAATAAAACATTATGGTTTAGTATTTAAATAAATTAACATGTGAGAATTGCTGCCAAGAAATAGAAAGAATATGATGTTACACTAAAGAACTATAGAATAAATGGAGAAATTGTCAATAATCTGGTCAATTTCTGTTGTGTTCACAAGGCTTTTAATTATTTTGGCTGCATTCCTCTTCCCTCATTAAAATGTGGTAGGCTTTTTTTTCTGGTCATTTATTTATTTTTCAACTAATGCTGAATTGGAATAATCCTATTTTCCAACTGTGAATATACAACAAAAGACATAGCCTCTACCTTCAAAGAGAAAGCACCTTTATAGGTGACAAAAGAAATGGACAAAATGGTAAATGCTATGGAAAGGGAAGATACTGGATGAAAAGGGAGCACATAACATGGGCACCTCTTGAATACTAAGATATCAAGGAAGGTTTCTCAAATGAATGGATTACAAATCTTGTACAGAGGATGACAAGGAGTTAGCCAAGAAACAATGGCTAAAAAAGCTAAAGATAGGGAACTATGATATTTGCATGTTGCTTAGTATGGGAAGTGAGGAATAAAGACAAAAGATAAGGCTGAAAAAGAAATAAGGGTCATTTCTGACAAGGTAAAAAAATGCACTCATTAAATTTTTAGTTTATCCTCAAGGCAAATTTCAATACAATTTGGGAGAATTATTGATGAAAATAAGTCTTGCATAACTTAGGCAATTTAATAAGAAAGACTTATTCACAAAAAATGATAGCTTTACCATATGTTCCATATATATCTTATATATTAACAGTTTTTCCATATCCCTTATATATTCTAAATATATCTACCTTATATATGTGTCTATGTGTCTCCCTAAAGAAAACCCCTGTAAAAGTCTTTTAAGTAAGAAGTAAGAAAAATAGACAATAAATGTGGTTTTTTCTTCACCAGCAAACTAGAGCCATCAATCATCATTATCCTGTGCACTCTAGATTATTTTATCAGTTATTAAGTAGGGCCCTGTGTCATTTAGCATCTGTTATATGCACAGTATCATAGGAGATACTGTGAGAAATGCAAAACAGTAAATAAAAAAATAGAAAAGTCATCATCCACAAGCCAAGTGGGACATTACGTTTTCTTTTTTTCAGTTGTACTCATCTCACCCAAATCCTTGCTCACTCTAATCTGAGTTGGCTTCTGCTGATGAAGGACATAATGCACAATAGTCTGTGCTAGGTGCCAAGGACAAAACAATAAATATAGCTTATTTCACATTTTCACATTCTAATGAAGTAACATGTAAGAGAGCTCATCCTTACTATTTAAAGAGAAATCTTTAATGAGAAAACAGGGAAAAGGTTAAAACAGAATGTTAATTGTTTGAGTCTGAGGATACTCTGGACTTCAGCATTCCAACATACCACTAATCCTTACGAGGGATGTTTGCACCTTTATACAATTCAAAATTCATCAATTATTTAGATCTATACAGAGCCATTCCCAGTGAGATGGAAGGAATCTCACAGAATATGAGATATGTAAGGTGAAGAACAATTCTTATCTATTTCCCACAGAGACCAGCCTAGTGACTGATATATAGGTGGGTGTTAATAAAAGACTATTTATCAAAACAATTAATTAAATTCTAAATGAACATTTTATATTAACATTAAATGAACATTAAAATGAACATTTTAATATTCATGCAATTGGACCCATAAAACTCTTAAATGGATTGTTGAAAGATTATATAGAAAGATTATATAGAAAGTAGTTGTTTAGTTTGTATGAAAAAACACCCTGCTTGATATTTTCTTTGAGCCAAGTTCTTATTTTAGCTTCAGGTTACTTCTAGTAAATCAATATTGTGTTGAAAAAACTGTAACATCAGAATATTTGCATTGAGGGAATAGTGTGCATCAATTTTTTAATCCATCTTCTTAGCAAAGGGCCAAAGAGCCAAATAAATTAATCCTGACAGTTCAGCCAAAGCACATCAGTAGCTCTGCCTGATAGAGTACCCAGACAGTCCACACATCTATTGTTAATCTTTTTAGCATTTTAATAATTTCTCCCTGCCAAACCAGCCTGCATAATTACCCATGATTTTCCTGTCACTTTCATTTCTACAAATGTCAATCATATTTGCCATTTGATTTTTTTTTCTTTGATGGAAGGAAAATATTTTAGTTCCCTTGGGCAGGGATCACATTGACAGGAAAGATAATACCATCAAAAAGTTATTATTACAAATAAAAATATGTTAATATTGAGAACATTGTGTCAAAAATGAATCAAAATCAGGATTTTTTGCTATTGACTTCAGTTCCCTATATATTTTGATTGATAAAAATAATCCCTTATCTGATATGTGGTTCACAAATATTTTCTCCCATTCCATAGGTTGCCTTTTAATTTTTTTATTTTTTCTTTTACTATGCAAAGCTTTTTTTTTTTTAGATTTTTTATTTATTTATTTGACAGACAGAGATCACAAGTAGGCAGAGAGGCAGACAGAAAGAGAGAGAGAGGAAGCAGGCTCCCCGATGAGCACAGAGCCCGATGCGGGGCTCGATCCCAGGACCCTGGGATCATGATCTGAGCCGAAGGCAGAGGCTTAACCCACTGAGCCACCCAGGCGCCCCTACTGTGCAAAGCTTTTTAGTTTAACGTAGTTCCACTTGTTTATTTTTGCATTTGTTGCTTGTGCTTTGATATACCTCCAAATATATCTTAGCAATATAGTGCCAAAGCCAATGTCAAGGATCTTTTCCTTCATTTTTGTTTGTTTGTTTGTTTTATCCCTAGGAGTTTTACGGTTTCAGGTCTTGCATTTTTAGTCTTTAATCCATTTTGAATTAATTTTTGTGAGTGGTATAAGATAATGGGCAAAGGACCTGAATATATATTTATCCAAAGAAGATACTCAAAACAGCCAACAGGTACATGAAAAGGTGTTCAACATCAATAATCAATTAAAAGGAAATGAAAGTCTAAACCATGGTGAGTCATTACTTAACACTCATTACAATGACTATTATCAAAAAGAGAAGAGATAACACGTGCTGGCAAGGATGTGGAGAAAAGAAATTGTATATGTTCACTGTTAGTAGGAATGTAAACTGGTGCAGTCACTATGGAAAACCATACAGAGCTTCCTCAAAAAATTAAAAATAGAACTGTTAAAGGATCCAACAATTTCAATTCTAAGTGTACATCTGAAAGAAATGAAATCACTACCTGAAAAAGATATCTGTACCTTCATGTTCACTGCAGCATTATTTTCAATAGCTTTAACATGGAAGCAACTGAAGTGACTACAGACAGATTAATGAGTAAATAAAACATTTTTATATAAATAAGGAGTATTATTCAGCCATAAGAAATAAGGAAATTCTGCCATTTGTGACAATATGGATGAGACTTGATGGCATTATACTATGGAAATAAATCAGATAAAGATAACTACTATATCATCTCACTTATATATGGAATATTAAAAAAAAAAACCAAGTCATAGCAACAGAAATTAGAATGGTGATTTCTGGGTCAGTGGTGTGGGGGAAATAGGTGAAGAAAATCAAAGGATGCAAGCTTCCAGTTATAAGATGGATAAGTTCTCATGATGTAATGTATGGTGTGGTGACTATAATTGACAATACTGCATTTTATAATTAAAAAATTGCTAAGAAAGATCTTAGAAGTTGTCACCATAGACACAAAAAAATTCTAACTATATAAGGTGATGGGTGTGTTCACTAACCTTGTTGTGGTTATCTTTTCACAATATACATGTAATCAAATTTTCACATTATATACCTCCAACTTACACAATGTTAAATGTCAATTATATCTCAATAAGGCAGAAAAAAAGAAGTCAAAATAAAATTAAAATGATGAGAATTTTTAGTATACTCTAGTCAATGCAGCCCCTTCCATAAACCTGGGAAAGCAATAGCTAACCCTGAGAATAAATACACAGCTGAGAGAAAGAAGGAATATAGTGATATATGCTTACATTGAAACAGATGTTAGACGCCTGTCTACCTAAAAATGCCCTCGGCTCAACACTCCTCTTGGGATCCACTAAATGCTTCCTCAGTGCTACAGATGAATAATTCATGGCCTCAACATCCCCTCACAGTGAACATGAAAGTGGAAAGGTCTTTGAAAGTTCATTGGTTAGTGAGTAATGTCACTACTCAGAAATGCACTAGTGAGCAAAATACATGTAAAATACCAGCAGGTGATGAACCAGCTCAGTACTTTCAGTACTTGAAATTTGAAAATTTCAAATTTTCTAGTATACACATTTAAAAACAAGTGAAATTAACTTTAATAACAATATTTAATCCAATATATTAAATAGATTATTTCAACATGCAATGGATACTAAATTTATTAATATGATTTTGTACACCCTTTTTTTCCCAGACTGTTTTGAAATCCCGTGTTTATCTTATAGTTACCACTTATCTCTACTCAGACTAGCCACATATCAAGTGCTTGGTCACCACATGTCTCCCTATTAGAAAGTGCATGTCTAACTTGTAATTACCCTAAGTTATTGGCTTGCTGAATTTGTGTTAATTTTTAAAGTCATATTTTATTTATACAGTCCTTATATTTTTGTTAAGAAAAATGGAAACAATATATACATGATCATGGGATTTATTTTCAAGTAAATTTTCCTTTTTCTCAATACTAAACCTGAGAAACTGATAAAGATTAAAGAGGGAATGCAACAAAATGGTATCTAAAAGATATTTGCATGGAGGGGAGGAACAAGATGACAGATGAGTAGGAGACTGAAATATCATCAGGTCCTGGGAGTTCAGCTAGATAGTTATCAAACCATTCTGAACACCTACAACTCAACAGGAAATAGAAGAGAAGAAGAGCAGCAATTCTAGGAACAGAAAATCAACCACTTTCCAGAAGGTAGGACTTGCTGAGAAGTGAAACCGAAGTGACAGGAAGATAGACCGTGGGGGGAGGGGCCAGCTCCCGGCAAGCGGTGGAGCAGTGGAGCACAAAATTGGTACTTTTAGAAGTCTGTCCACTGAGGGACATCATTCCAGAGGTTAAGCAGGGGTTGGAGCCCTTGAGGGGACAGTGTGGTCTCGGGTCCCTTGAGCTCACAGAAAGACTGGGGGTGCCTGAGTGTGACCGAGCTCCCAGGTATCAGAGCAGGGAAGCAAGCTGCAAAGACAGAGTGAGGAGTGAGCTCTCAGCTCAGAGTCACCATAACTGTGATCCCAGGCACAGCTGGGTCACTCATCTTCGAGCAGGGACCCCACAAGTAGCAAACCATGATCCAAGGCACATTCGGGCTGCTGCTCTTCCAGCAGAAACCCCACAAGCAGCAGATCCATTGAAACTCACCTTCCTCCTCCAGGAAGAGTAGCACAGGAGCACACTGCAGGAATCTGCTAGGTTTGGAGACTCCAAATGGGGCCATGGGCCAGAGATAGAAATGCTTAGTCAGAGGCTAGGTGAGCACAGACTGTGGCCAGAGACCAGGGAGATGGAAGTGATTGACTGTTTTTCTTGGAGGGTGCATTGAGGAATGGGGCCCTGAACTCTCAGCTCCTACAGGGCGGGAGACTAGGAAGCCACCATTTTTATTCCCTGTCTTCCAAAGCTCTGTGGAAAGCGTTCAGGAAACAAAAGCTCCCAAGACAAAAACTGTGCAGATTACTTAGCCTGGACCCTGGCAAGGGCGGTGCGATTCCACCTCAAGCAAAGACTTTGAGAAGCACTGCAACAGGCCCCTCCCCTGTTGCAGTACTTGGCTGCAAGAACATCCAGCCAAGTCCAAATTTACCGATCAATGAGAACTGTGGAAATCCAGAGCTAGGGGAAAGCAACACACAGAATTCATGATCCTTTAGTCTTTCAAAGTTAAATTTTTTTAATATAATTTTTTTCTTATTCTATTGTTTTAATTTTTTTCTTTCCTATTTTAATGTTTGTAACTATTTTACCTTATCAATACCTTTTTAAAAATCTTTTTTAATTTTCATTGTTATAGTCATATTTTATCCCTTCATTGTATTTAACCTTATTTTTTTTATATATAAAGGGTTTTTTTTCTTTAAAATTTTGGGATACAATTTCTTCTAATAGATCAAAATATACCCTAAATCTAGTGCAGAGCTTTGTTCTAGTCTCCACCCTGATCACATAGTTTCCTCTGTTTTTTTCTTTTCTCAAACACCTTCTCATCTTATCAATTCCTTTTTAAAAATCTTTTTAAATTTTCATCTTTACAGTCATATTCCATCCCTTTATTGCATTTACCCTTATTTTTGTATGTATATGTTTTTTCTTAAAAATTTGGGAGGTAGTTTCTTCTAACAGACCAAATACACCCAAAATCAAGTGTGTGGCTCTGTTCTAATATATAATTTCTGTTCTAATATATATATAATATATAATAGTTCACCCATATAATATATATATACACAAATATATATTATTATCTAATAGATATATAAATATATGTTTATTTATATATCTATCCCCTCTTTCTCCCCCAGTTTTGGGTCTCTTCTGATTTGGTTAGAGTATATTATTCTGGGGTTGTTGCTACCCTTTTAGTACTTTGTTCTCTCATTCATCTATTTTTATCTGGATAAAATGACAAGGTGGAAAAGTTCACCACAAATTAAAAAAAAGAACAAGAGGCAATACTGATGGCTAGGGAGCTAATCAATGTGGACATGAGTAATATGTTAGAACCAGAGTTCAGAATGACGATTTATTAAGGTGCTAGCTGGGTTCAAAAAAACCTGGAAGATATTAGAGAATCCCTTTCTAGAGTAATAAAATCCCTTTCTAGAGAAATAAAAGAACTAAAATCTAAATAACTTGAAACAAAAAAGCTATTAATGAGGTGTAATAAAAAATGGAGGCTCTTACTGATAGGATGAGGCAGAAGAGAGAATTAGTGATATAGAGGACAAAATGATGGAGAATAAAGAAGCTGAGAAAAACAGAGAAAATCAACTGCTGGACCATGAGGGGAGAATTTGAGAGATAAGTGATACCATAAGAAAAAACAATATTAGAATAATTGGGATCCCAGAAGAAGAAGAAGGAGAGAGAGGGGCAGAAGGCATATTAGAACAAATTGTAGTAGGAAAATTTCCTTAATTTTGCAAAGGCAACAAGCATCAAAATCCGGGAAGTAGAGAGAACCCCCTTCAAAATCAATAAAAATAAACATTGGGGGAGAGATGTCCCTTCTTTTCACTACATCTGTATCTCTGGGGTAAATACCCAGTAGTGCAATTGCAGGGTCATAGGGAAGCTCTATTTTTAATTTCTTAAGGAATCTCCACACTGTTCTCCAAAGTGGCTGCACCAACTTGCATTCCCATCAACAGTGTAAGAGGGTTCCCCTTTCTCCACATCCTCTCCTACACACATTGTTTCCTGTCTTGCTAATTTTGGCCATTCTAACTGGTGTGAGGTGGTATCTCAATGTGGTTTTAATTTGAATCTCCCTGATGGCTAGTGATGATGAACATTTTTTCATGTGTCTGATAACCATTCTTGTTGGATAGACCCTTTGTCTTCATTGGAGAAGTGTCTGTTCATGTCTTCTGCCCATTTTTTGACATGATTATCTGTTTTGTGTGTGTTGAGTTTGAGAAGTTCTTTATAGATCCTGGATATCAACCTTTTGTCTGTACTGTCATTTGCAAATATCTTCTCCCATTCTGTGGGTTGCCTCTTTGTTTTGACTGTTTCCTTTGCTGTGCAGAAGCTTTGGATCTTGATGAAATCCCAAAAGTTCATTTTTGCTTTTGTTTCCTTTGCCTTTGGTGACATATCTTGAAAGAAGTTGCTGTGGCTGATATCGAAGAGGTTACTGCCTATGTTCTCCTCTAGGATTCTGATGGATTCCTGTCTCACGTTGAGGTCTTTTATCCATTTCGAGTTTATCTTTGTGTACAGTGTAAGAGAATGGTTGAGTTTTATTCTTCTACATATAGCTGTCCAATTTTCCCAGCACATTTATTGAAGATACTGTCTTTTTTCCACTATATATTTTTTCCTGCTTTGTCAAAGATTATTTGACCATAGAGTTGAGGGTCCATATCTGGGCTCTCTACTCTGTTCCACTGGTCTATGTGTCTGTTTTTATGAGGGGTTTCGAAGGGGTGGGGGGTGAGAGGTTAGGGGATCCAGGTGGTGGGTATTAAGGAGGGCACATATTGCATGGAGCACTGGGTGTGGTGCAAAAACAATGAATACTGTTATGCTGAAAAGAAATAAAAAAAAATCAATAAAAATAGGTCAAAACCCTGTCATCTAATAGTAAAACTTATAAGTCTCACTGACAAAGAGAAAATCCTGGAAGAAGCTCAGGACAAGAGGTCTGTAACCTACAATGGTAAAAATATTAGATTGGCAGCAGACCTATCCACAGAGACCTGGCAGGACAGAAAGGACTGGCATGATATATTCAGAGTGCTAAATTAGAAAAATATGCAGGCAAGAATACTATATCTGGTTAGGTTATCATTGAAAATAGAAGGATAGATAAAAAGATTCTAGGACAAACAAAAATTAAAAGAATTCACAAACACCAAACCAGCCATACAGGAAATATTGAAAGGGGTCCTCTAAGCAAAGAGAGAGCCTAAAAGTAACAGATGAGAAAGGAACAGAGACAATATACAGTAACAGTCACCTTATAGGCAATACAAAGGCACTAAATTCATATCTTTCAATAGTTACCCTGAATGGAAATGGGCTTAATGCCCCAATCAAAAGACACAGAGTATCAGAATGGATTAAAAAAAAAAGGCCCACTGATATTCTGTCTATAAGAAACTCATTTTAAACACAAAGAAACCTCCAGCTTTAAAGGGAGGGGGTGGAAAACAATTTACCATGCTAATGGACATGAAAAGAAATTGAAGTGGCAATCCTTATATCAGATAAATTAGATTTTAGGACAAAGACTATAATAAGAGATGAGGAAGGACACTATACCAGACTTAAAGGGTCTATCCAACAAGAAGATCTAACAATTTTAAATACCTATGCACCTAACATGAGAGTATCCAATTATATAATAATACATAATTATATGTATATAATTATATATAGTAGGGGACTTTAACACCCCCTCACTGAAATGGACAGATCATCTAAGCCAAAGATCAACAAGGAAATAAAGGCTTTAAATGACACGCTGAACCTCACAGATATATTCAGAACATTCCATCCCAAAGCAACAGAATACATGTTCTTCTCTAGTGCACATGGAACATTCTGCAGAATAAATCACATCCTGGGTCACGAATCAGGTTTCAACTGGTACCAAAATATTGGGATCGGTCCCTGCATATTTTCAGACTACAATACTCTAAAACTAGAACTCAATCACAAGAGGAAATTTTGAAAGAACTTCAATACATGGAGGCTAAAGAGCATCATAATCATACTACAGAATGAATGGGTCAACCAAGAAATTAAAGAAGAATTGAAAAAATGCATGGAAACAAATGAAAATGAAAACACAACTTTTCAAAATCTTCACAGCAAAGGCAGTCCTGAGAGGCCAATATATAGCAATACAAGCCTTTTTCAAGAAACAAGAAAGGTCTCAAGATACAACCTAACCCTATACCTAAAGGAGCTGGAGAAAGAACTGCAAATAAACCCTAAAGCCAGCAGGGGAAGAGAAATAATAAAGATCAAAGCAGAAATCACTGATACAGAAACCAAAAGAACAGTAGAACAGATCAATGAAACTAGGAGCTGAGCTGGTTCTTTGAAATAATTAATAAAATTGATAAACCCCAGGCCAGACTTATCAAAAAGAAAAGAGAAAGGATCCAAATTAATAAAATCATGAATGAAAAAGGAGAGATCACAACCAACACCAAAGAAATACAAACAATTATAAGAACATATTATGAGCAACTATACATCAGCAAATTTGACAATCTGGAAGATATGGATGCATTCCTAGAGACACATAAACTACCAAAACTGAACCAGGAAGAAATAGAAAACCTGAACAGACCCATAACCAGTAAGAAGATTGAAGCAGTTATCAAAAATCTTTCAAGAAGATTTTTGGCCAGACAGTTTCCAAGGGGGAATTCTAAAACATTTAAAGAAGAATTATTTTAAATTCTTTAAGGAAGAATTAATATCTATTTTCCTGAAACTGTTCCAAAAAACAGAAATGGAAGGAAAATGTCCAATGTCATTTTATGAGGACAGCATCACCTTGATCCCAAAACCAGACAAAGACCCCATCAAAAAGGAGAATTACAGTCCAATATCCCAAATGAACATGGATGCAAAAATTCTCACCAAAATACTAGCCAATAGGATCCAGCAGTCCACTAAGAGGATTATTCACCATGACCAAGTGGGATTTATTCCTGGGCTGCAAAGTTGGTTCAACATCTGCAAATCAATCAATGTGATACAATACATTAATAAAAGAAAGAACAAGAACTATGATCCTCTCAACAGATGATGAAAAAGCATTTGACAAAGTAAGCATCCTTTCTTGATCAAAACTCCACAGTGTAGGCAAAGAGGGTACATACCTCAATATCATCAAAGCAATCTATGAAAAACCCACAGCGAAAATCATTCTCAATGGGGGAAAACTGAGAGCTTTTCCCCTAAGGTCAGGAAAATGGGAGGGGTGTCCACTATCACCACTGCTATTCAACATAGTACTAGAAGTCCCAGCCTCAGCAATCACACAACAAAGAGAAATAAAAGGCATCTGAACTGGCAAAGAAGAAGTCAAACTCTCACTCTTTGCAGATGATGTGATACTTTATGTGAAAACCCAAAGACTCTGCACCAAAACTCTAAGAACTCATACAGGAATTCAGTAAAGTGTCAGGATATAAAAATCAATGTCCAGAAATAAGTTGCATTTCTATAGAGCAACAGCAAGACTAAAGAAAGAGAAATTAAGGAGCTGATCCCATTTACAATTGCACCCCAAACCATAAGATACCTTGGAATAAATCTAACCAAAGAGGCAAAGAATCTGTACTCAGAAAACTATTGAGTACCCATTAAAGAAACTGAGGAAGACACAAAGAAATGGAAAAACGTTACATGTCCATGGATTGGAAGAACAAAATCGTGAAAATGTCTACACTACCTAGAGCAATCTACACATTTAATGCCTTTCCTATCAAAATACCATCAATTTTTTTCAAAAAAATGGAACAAATAATCTTAAAATTTATATGGAACCAGAAAAGACCCTGAGTAGCCAGAAGAATGTTGAAAAAGAAAACCAAAGTGGGTGGCATCACAATTCCAGACTTCAAGCTCTATTACAAAGCTTATCATCAAGACAGTATGGTACTGGCACAAAAACAGACACATAGATCAATGGAACAGAATAGAGAGCCCAGAAATGCAGCCTCAACTCTATGGTCAACTTTGGCAAAGCAGGAAAGAATGTCCAATGGAAAAAAGGCAGCCTCTTCAGCAAATGATGTTGGGAAAATTAGATAGCCACATGCAGAAGAATGAAACTGGACAATTTCCTTACACAACAAACAAAAGTAGACCCCACAAGTAGACCTCAATGTGAGAAAGGAATCCACCAAAATCCTTGAGAACACAGGCAGCATCCTCTTTGACCTCAGCCACTACAACTTCTTCCTAGAAGCATCACAAAAAGCGAGGGAAGCAAGAGCAAAAAATGAACTATTGGGACTTCATCAAGATCAAAAGCTTTTGCACAGCAAAGGAAACAGTTAAGAGAACCAAAAGACAACTGACAGAATGTGAGAGGATATTTGCAAATGACATATCAGATAAAGGGCTAGTATCCAAAATTCTATAAAGAGCTTAGCTAACTCAACATCCAAAGAACAAATAATCCAATCAAGAAATGGGCAGAGGACATGAACAGATATTTCTGCAAAGAAGACATCCAAATAGCCAACAGACACATGAAAAACTGCTCAACATCACTTGGCATCAGGAAAATAGAAATCAAAACCACAATGAGATACCACCTCACACCAGTCAGAATGGCTAAAATTAACCAGTCAGGAAATGACAGGTGTTGGTGAGGATGCAGAGAAAGGGGAACCCTCCTACACTGTTGTGGGATTGCAAGTTGGTGCAGCCACTATGGAAAACCGCATGGAGGTTCCTCAAAAAGTTGATAATAGAACTACCCTAAGACCCAGTAATCGAACTACTGGGTATCTACACTAAAGATACAACTGTAGTGATCTGAAGAGGCACATGCACCCAAATGTTTATAGCAGCAATGTCTACAATAGCCAAACTATGGAAAGAGACAAGATGCCCATCAGAAGATGAATGGATAAAGAAGAGGTGGTATGTATGTGTATATATATATATATACATATATATGTATATATATATATATACAATGGAATAGTATGCAGCCATCAAAATAAATGAAATCTTGCCATTTGCAATGATGTGATTGAACTAGAAGGTATTATACTAAGCAAAATAAGTCATAGAAAGACAATTATCATATGATCTCTCTGATATGAGGAATTTGAGAGGCAGGACAGGGGGTTGTGGGGGGTAGGGAGGGAATAAATGAAACAAGATGGGTCCAGGGTAGGAGACAAACCATAAGAGACTTTTAATCTCAGGAAACAAACTGAGGGTTGCTGGGGGTTAGAGGGGTAGGGATAGGGTGGCTGGGTGATGGATATTGGGAAGAGTATGTGCTATCGTGAGTGCTATGAAATGTGTAAGCCTGATGATTCACAGACCTGTATCCTGGGAACATATAATACATTATATGTTAATTTAAAAATAAATAAATAAATAAAAACAAAAGTGTCTCAAAATAAAAAAAAGATATATTCACAAAGGCAACAAATTTAAGAAGCATGAAATCATACAAACAACTTTTAAAAAAAACATTTGATAGTATTTTAAAATATTGAAAATATGGGTTTAATAGTAAATTGTATGATTAATATATATAAAAAATAAGTATAAGTTAAAAAAAAGAAACATAAATTCCATAATGTTTCTAGAAATTTTCTGTAAGCTTTAACTTTTACTAATGTTGCTAAAAAATACTGAGTATGAGAAGGTATTTTATCCTATTTCAATTTTCAAAGTATCAAGATAGTACTTACAAGAGAGTAAAAACTTAAAAACATGATGGCTGACTTGAATATGTATAAATACACACACACATACACACACACACGCACATGTGCACATGCACATTTTACTGAACCTTAAACCTTTTGGTCCAGGTATCTCAGAAAAAGTTCATTTGGAGTTTGCCTATAAAAAATACTAGAAGTCTGTAGATAAACTCACACATAAGAAGTCTGCTACTATACCTATGAAGACAATCTCCAGCTCTTGCCACTTGCAAATTTCACTGGTCTAATATACAAAGTTGTTTAATTTAGATCCCCTTTTTTACTCATATAAAACAGAACAATGAATGGAAGATGAATAGAAGTCTGTTCTTCATAAAGCACAGTCCCAATAAAATGGGGAGCATTTGTAATATCTCTCCCTTAATAAATTAAAAATTTTAGTAAATAAGACAGAATGTCAATATTATGCAACAAATCTTAAAAAAGAAGTTGAAAAAGCATTATTATTAAAACATTATGAATTATGAGTTAAACATTATTATAGGTTTTTTTTTAAGATTTATTAATCTTAATAAGTCTCAGAGAAAGAGTATGTGTGCATATATATGCAGTAGGGAAGGTATGGAGTGAGAGGAAAAGAGACAATCTCAATCCCTGCTGAACACAGAACATGAGTTAGGGGTCTGCCTCACAACCCTGAGGTCATGACCTGTGCTGGAACCAAGAGTTGGAAGCTTAACAGACTGAGCCCCCCAGGTGCTCCATAGGTAAATTTCTTACGTGTCATTAAAATTTATAACAGAATTATATTTTAGGTATTATAATACTGGTTCTAGGAAACCTAAAATTATGTAGAGGAACTGATACACAATTTTTAGACATTCTCCTCTTAAATTAATATTGGGTTCTATTAATATTAATTGATATTTAGTTGTACTCATTAGCTAATTAATATAGTTATATCATTGCTTTCATGTATGTACCCGGGTCACATTTATAATTTTATTGATTCAATATCTGCTGTCCCAATGATTAATCTATGACACTTAAAACATGAGATCCTCCTAAGAATATTCTGGTCTGTGTATTGGTTTATAAGTAGCATGGACGTGACTGAATACCAGTACTCACAGTGGTATGATTGAGTTAGAAACTGAACTCAACCCCAACTTTACGAATGATATAGGACTAAAGTTACTTTGACTTTACCTCCAAGGTAGCTAAACTAGTATTTGTTAATTTGTTAATACATTTTCTAAACCAATTTGTTCTTGACAGAGAGAAAAGAGAGAGAGAAAAGAAATCTGTGTCCCCGAGAAAGCTCAATAGCACTTAGTCTTTAGAGGTAGGTTCTAGAGGTGCCTGGGTGGCTCAGTCATTTAAGCATCTGCCTTTGGCTCAGGTCATAATCCCAGGGTCCTGGGATGGAGTCCCGCCTCTGTCTCCGTGCTTCTCAGGGAACCGCTTCTCCTCCCTCTGGTCCTCCACCCTGCTTTTTGTGCTCTCTCTCTTGCTCTCACTCTGCTCTTTCAAGTAAATAAATCTTTTTAAAAAATAAATAAAGGTAGGTTCTAGAGAATGTTGTTCTTATGCAGGGAAGAACCTTACACTTATGGTAGAGTGGTGAATGACCGCATAATAAGAAGATAAAACATTTTCATAAACAGAGCCTTGAAATGAATCTCCTGCTTCCTTCCATATCAGCTCCCAAAGGGGAAGAGGACTATGAGAACAAAGTATTTTATATTGCTCAAGTAACAGGAGGAGGAAATTAAGCATTTGAGTGTCTAAAATTCACTTGCTGAGGTCTCTCATTATATTCACTCCTGTACCTCACCTGTATACATACAAAAACAGAAACTGCTAAGAAGTCAAATGTTTATAGCAGAATTAATTTAGTGATAGTTTCCCCCCTCCTTC
Source organism: Mellivora capensis (assembly GCA_004024625.1). NCBI lineage: Eukaryota > Metazoa > Chordata > Mammalia > Carnivora > Mustelidae > Mellivora > Mellivora capensis. The sequence goes on from PISX010012847.1 coordinate 40,608, forward strand.
CAGCAAAAACAAAAGAAGTTCCTTGCCATGGTAAAAAGTCCTAAATATACTTGCTTTGAATATCACATTTTATTTTCCTTAGTTTGCATTGGGGATTTTAACAATATTTGCACTCACAAATTTCCCACGTATACAGAGGAACTAAATATAGTCTCCCAAAAATGCACTGTTATCTAGGAAAATGTCACAAAATAAAGTTAAATTTGCTTGGTTGCCTTTGGACTACTACTGAAAGAAATATATATAAACAGAAATTCCCTTTCTTCTAGGCATAAAGAGTTGAAAGGCATTTTTCAAGAAAGATAATACAATTTATTATAAGAAGAAAGAAAAATGTTTTTTTAATGTGTATTACACAGCTATGTCCAACTTCAATGTAGCTTGGTAGTCTGCATAGTGAAGATTTAATAAATGCATGTTGCACTAAAATGAGAGCAAATTCAAGCCTGGGGTATGTTATTTTCTTCCTAGTATTCAACATTTTCATTTTTAGTCCCAGTTGGGTATTATGAAATACATCAAGAACCGTGAATGAGAATATCTATCCTTAAAGAGGTTGCAGTCTAATTATACATGAGATAAATGTAAAACCAGTGATGAGTAAACCCTGAAATTTCATAAATTAGGCTATAAGTATTTTGGAGCTTAAAAACTGTTTATAAACCTTCAGTCTTAACTTTTCAAAGTCTACATAAATAGCACTCTTTAGATACAAAATTTACCTTGGATTAATCTGTTCTCCTCAAAATTAAAAAAAAAATTTCAAGCATAGCCAATATTTAGTCTTCTGTCATCTATACCTTCACTTTAATATATAGGTTAATAATTTACCAATGTGTACTCCTCAAATCAACCAGGGCTTTTTATGATTTCAGTGAGACAAAACATTGCTTTTAGAATTAGGATATCATACTCACTCTTAAAAATGGTTTTAAAAATTATAGGTATTTCACCAAAAAAGCAATATTTCATTTATAAATAACACTGCCAAAAAAATAAAAATTACAACTTTGCTGGGCCTAAAAACAATATATAACTTGTAGGTCCACAAATTTGCACAAGGAGATGATCATAGGAACTGAGATTTACGATGATAAATTAAATACATTTATTTCATATCTTCTGAAACTTGAAAGTGTGAAAAGCAGATTTATGGAGGGCATATATTGCATGGAGCACTGGGTGTGGTGCATAAACAATGAATTTTTGAACACTGAAATAAAATAAATTTTTTTAAAAATGGGGAAACAATCAAAAGCAGATTTAAGAAGCAGAGTTAATCACTATCTAATAAAGGATAATGTGCCCAAGTTTCATAGTTGAACTTGAAACTATTAAAATACTTTTAAACTACTACTAAAAAAAACTTTTAAAATACTTTTAAAAACTTTTAAAAGACACACACACACATTATGTACCATAATCATCATCATCAAAAAGATATGAACAGGACATTACATTAAGTAATAGGAGAACTCAAAAAATAGAGATAAGATTTACCCATCAAAGAATATACACTCTAAAAGAAGTAATTTGCAGGAGATTTTACTAATGCAAGAGAATTAAAGGCAGGTGCTAAATTGTTGATGCAGACAAAGGCTTATAAATCTTGACGCAAGATAAATTGACTAAAATTAAAATTGTCTTCAAGAACAAGTCTCAGGGAAGTAAGACTTGAGTTGCACTTTTAGGCATAATAAGGATTGCATAAATGGTTAATAGGAAGCAGTAGGAAGTGAGCAAGATTATGAGAAAAGTTACAAAAATAGCAAATACACAAGTCTGGCTAGAATGGAAGATTCATAATGAAGGAGATTGCCTGGGAATGTCAAACATTCTTGAAAATTATTCCTAAATGAATATAAAACCATTGAGAAGAGAAGTGATAGAAGAAAATTATTTTTTTTAGGAAAATTGTTTTGAGTTTATGTAGTCTTCACTAGAGATAGTATAGATGTCATCGAAGAGATGAGGCAAATGCAGAGCTGAGGCACCAGAATATGGAAATAATCAGTGCCAGATATAACAGATCAGCTAGGCAGTTGAAACAGCCACCAATTTATAATTATCATATTTTGAATTATAGGCCTATTACATACTAGGCACTGTAGCAAGTTTGATCATTTAATAACCATTTAATTAGATCTGCCTGAAGCCTCTGTTGTTATCTATGATCTCTACTTTGTACATAGGGAAACTGAGGTGCACTGAAGTCTAGATAACTTTCCAAGGTCTTCAGGCTAGCAAATAATGGAGCTGAGATGAAAATCTGGGAAAAACACATTCCAAAATCTGTTCCCCTAACAATTTACAGAATGATGAAATATCTCTGAAAATGAAAGTGATGTAAAAAGTATAAGTCTAACCCATTGCAGGAAGATTGTATTGAAAAGATGGGAATAAGTACCTTGATAAAACACATAGGGTCAAGTGTGTGACGCTCCTTGAAGCACATACAGGTAAAAGTCACTAATTGGTTTCCCAACTAATGTTTAACTGGTTAAAAATAGGACCTTTGTCCTGTTGCATGGAGCATGAAAGTTGCAATTGTCCTGAATGCCCCATTTTCTCCATATTTTCTCCGTGCAAAAAGATGTTGGATAAATATTTCAAGAAAAATTATTTGAAAGGTCTCTAACTTATTGGTGAGCCTCTTCTGTCCACATGCATCTGCTGGGTTCGGTTAAGCACAATTAGTAACGAGCCTCTGTGTAAAAGTTAGCCATTCTCACTGCAGATAAGCTCGGAACTGTGAACTGTTGCTACCACTTGAAAGCCAGAGACAGGAGCTCAAAGGTTGCTGGGAATCAAGTTTACACTCACAAATAAACAGATTTTTCTTACTACTAACAATGAGTCACAGAAAGGAAAATGACTAAACTTTTACATGGACCTTCTTCTCTCTTCGGTCTGTGCTAATGTCAACACATTCACCAACCATTACTAATTCTATCTATCATCTATCTATATATGTAATAACTTCCTTTCCATCTGAATTAAAACCATGATCATTTTAATAACAAAGGAATTTTAGGACTCACAGAGGCATGCCATTTGTGTTTACTACTTCTCTGAGAATGTTCTATGTGCATCAGAAAAGGCTGAGAATTTTTCATTAAAATATGTCTCTGAGGTTTCTTAGTCATCATCAGCAGGGACCAGAAAAGATGTTGCAGACAGAACCTAAACCAGAGATAAAATACTCCTAAGGAACAAAACAAAAACAACAAAATACGCCTAAGGAACAAGTCTTAGAAATCTCACGCATCTATCTCTTAGGGTCAGTGGTATATTGATAAATGATGAATGACTGGCTACCTGGGTATTAAAAAATAAACAAATCTGATTTGTAGCTTTTGCCAATGTCAAGCTATCACTATAACTAATTTCTAGCTAGGGGTGTGTTATTACTGAACTCAGAGCTGGGAAGAAATATGCAGAACTAGTTCTCATGTTAGACACCACTGAGGTCTCAATATGTTCATCCTAATGAACCACTGAAATAGAGATTGTTCAATATTCCTGTGTCCAGAAGACAACTCTCCTCTATGGGAAGGTCTAGGCATGGTTGCCTGTTCACTCCACAATTTCTGATTTACTCAGAAGTTTCTGGATTTGGGACTAAGTCTCAATGGGTACCTCTTAAAAATTCATTATGCTTATCTAAGCATTTGATGAACTAATAACCCAAGGAAACATGTATTAATCATATACTTCTATTTTTGTAAATAAGTCTATATGAGTCCTTAAATTATACCTAATTATTAAATATGGGAAACTGAAAATGATTAGTGTAGATTGGCAAAACTATACCATGTGAGTATAAAGTAAGACAAAGGGTGCTAACCAGGTCTTGCTCAGAGGCAAATGGAAATAATTATGAGCCTTTTGATCCTTACACCTGAGTCAGGCTTAAAATTGGGAGCAACTGAGACAGCACTCAGGAATGAAGCACTAAATATTATTACCAGGACCATCTTAAGAGCAGGGCTAGGGGCACCTGGGTGGCTCAGTGGGTTAAGCCTCTGCCTTCAGCTCAGGTCATGATCTCAGGGTCCTGGGATCGAGCCCCGCATCGGGCTCTCTGCTCAGCAGGGAGCCTGCTTCCTTCTCTCTCTGCCTGCCTCTCTGCCTACTTGTGATCTCTCTCTGTCAATAAATAAAATATTTTAAAAAAAGAGCAGGGCTATGCCCTAAATATAATACTCATTAATCTAGTGGGTCCATCTGGTGGGATTAATTAATCCAGAGTTTACATCTGACAGTAATTAAAAATCACCAAGCCAAATAGATTTATTAGGAATTCAACTGTAATAAAGAGAAGAGAAAGAGGAAGGAAATAGAGGTTATTTGTAGAGAGGAGAAATTTAAAAGGTCTAGTTCTTCCAGAAAAATTTAAAATCTTGGATTTTGAGTGGGTTTCTTCATACACAGACCACAAACTGGTTCCACGTAGTTGAGGAAGCAAGAACAAAAGCCGACATGGGTGACTTTTTAGTTTATGGAATGGGCTGTCAGTAATGTGTGGTACTATAAACGAGGACACCCTGCACATTTGGGGAATTAGGAACATAATGCCCGGGAAGGGAAAAAAAATGTTCCTTATTAGTAAAATGACATTTCTGCTAAGAAAAGAAAGAGACATTTCACATAGCAGAGTTTTTACATTACATTCAGTAGTTTTAGTTTCTCAACAATCTTGAAAGTTAATATACTTCACTTGTGCTGAGAAGGAAATGAGCTCAAAGAAGTAAGTTTCTTAAAACTACACAGCCCATCTGTTTGATGCTAAAGTCTGTGCAACCCAATTATGAAATATGCAGTAAAAACACAAGTTCTTGCTGTGGACAGAGGGAAAAGAAATCGTTTTTATTTATAGAAATTGAAAAGAGGGATCATTGCTTAATAATTTGATAAGTGAAAGAAACAAATACCCAAGCTACTTTTATTTCTTCATTGATACTGAAAGGTGAGGACCCAAAATAATTAGTCACTTATTTAACAGAGCATCTCATCAATTTGGGGCAATGTAAAAATAGATCCTGAGGTTAGGATGGGTGAGGTAAAGAAGTAGACTACTCTGCTTAAGAAAGAAATAGGATTTGACAGCTTGCAAGAGAGATTTCTAAAATGAAAGCTATAAAGAAGCTCAAAGAAATAGAAGTCAAAGAGTTAGGGCCTAAGAGCAGGAATTTCCTATAGCCTGGAATGGTTGATGACATTTTAGGATAATGAGGCTTAATCCCCCATTTTATATTATACCTTCTGTTACTTCCAAACCAACCTTCAGTAAAGGTCCATTAAAAATATTTCTCTGTGAGTGAAACTTTAGGGGAAATGAAAGAATCTAAAAAGTGTTCAGGATGGTTTGTTTGCAGAAACATTCAGAACAATTACCTTAAGGAGCAAAGAGAACAACATGCAAGTAAGCCGAGCTGGACTAACAAGAATGAGGTGAGCCTCTTGGAAACTCACCAAAATTTTAGATGAAACTTTCCATAGTATGCAGCTAGGGAATTCAAGACATTACCTTAGTGCTTAGGACACTAAAGCAAAGAATGACCTGAGAAAACTGGAGAGCACAGAGATATTTGGACTACCATTGATTTGCATACTAGCCCCATACACTCAAGACAGGAAGAGACTAAAGGAAGAAGTAGACCACTCTAGATTGGTTGGTGGCAGTTTTAATAATCAAGGGAAATTACTTATAAAACCTGTCTTGGGTGACCACAGAATAAAATCTCTGTACCTGTTCGCCAAGCCTTAGAAGTTTATATAAAGGCCTTAATTCAAATTGTCTCAATAATACCTCACTCTCTCAAGTTTAGATCCTTGGAACAGATACCACTATGGGAACTGGGCAAAAGAACATTCCAAGGACAAAGATAGGAGTGAGGAACAGCTGATTGCCCAGGTCCAGCTCAAGGGTCAGATGATTTTTATGTTCTTTTGACTACCTTCTCTAACACAAGAAAAAGGACTGGCCTAAGGTTATTCTCCATGTTGGAAGGGAATTTCTGCAAGATAGAATTAATTTTACCTAGTTCCAGGCAGCAGCCAATTTATGCAAAGAGCTGATGCTGTTTCTAATGGTGCTTCATTTGTTAGTCTATAGAACTGAAATCATGAGAGAACTACTTTTATTATAAACACCCCACCTCTAATATTTAAATTTTTCCAACCAGAAATCCATAGTATTCCATAAAGGTATCATAATATGTCATTTAAGAAATGGATGTAAACATGATAACAAAGATACAAAGTTATACCACTCCTTTTGCCAGAAAAAGGAAATTCTTAAAAATATTGGCTATGGATGTTTCTGAGCATTGCTCACTTGAAGCTCTGAGGAAAATAAATTCTGAAGTCTAGAAATCAAAAACAGTTCTGCAATATGCTTTTTCAAAATCTATAATTGTTAAATCAATAGTATAAATTATACACACAACAGAAATCTTATTTAACAAGAGAGTAGATTTTTTTATTGATGAAGTTTCTCTTTTTTGGAACACTTCCAGAGCAAACAAATTTGATTGAATTAATGACTAATCCAATAAAATTAATACAGCCCTGTAAGTCACAACAAGTACGGGTCCAAAGAACAGATGGTTGAATCTATCTGTAGAACCATACTGACAAACTGCAGACAAAGACCTAATGAAAACTATTAAAATAATTCATATATGTATCAAACATCTGCTCTTTTATGGCTAGCGCGATAAGTAACAGAACAGCAATGGAGTCAATTTTGCCCCCTCCCAAATAATCACTGCATTGTTTAAATTTTGACATTAACCAGATGCTTGAAAAAGAACTCATAATTTTTTTAAAAAAGAGGGTTTTTCCTTTGTGAAAAATCTTAAATAAAAGACTAAGTCGATAAGGGGTATCTAATTTTCTTATTTGTCTGTTTTTGAAATATTCAAAATGCTCTATTTTATACACATTATCCACAAAGTAAAAATAGTTTTATCTTCTTATCACTTTAAAAATGTTTCTTCTCTCACAGAGTCTTTATGCAGCTGATTTGCAGATACGTCTATTTATAGATACCAAGTTTGGCCCATTTGGTCAAAGAGGATAAGTTGTTTAAAATTTCTAAATGAGTTCAAAAGAGATTCATTTTCAAAGAAAAGATAAAAAATTTAAAGTAATTATATATTTCCACACTCATTTCTGCAAAAGCTCTTCAAAAATCCCTATTACTAACGTGAACTTAAAAGTATGCAGAGGGAACATTTCATTCAAAATATTGAGTACAAATGAAACAAAATATGGAAATTTTTTATCCAAATGCATTATTGCTTTCTATCATAAATATAAATATGGGTAGGAAGAAAGAATTTAGAGTATATTGAGATAATTTGACATAATCTGTTATTGGGATTTACATTTGGGGCATTATCCATGCCTCACAACACTTATTATCTCTATTCCATCAAATGGTGAGGGTCAGATATTAAACTGTATTACTACAGTTTTAGACTAAAATTTCTTTTACTACAGTTCAGACCACTTAGTAGGATTCTATGAGATTATCAAAACTTCTCAGCTTTATTAGTAACTAAAATTTAGCTAACTTTTTCCACACTTGCTAATAAATTAAAAATGGTGAAGTAACATTTATTCTTCCTATTAACCCAATGAAATGTAATGTTTATAAGTAACAACTATTTTCCAAGCATTTGAATTCTGTTTATTTTTTATGATCTATCTCCAGTTCACTAGAGTTAATGTTATGATACAATATTTTAGAAATAAGAGCTTTAATAGAAGTCTAAATAACTTAATAATTAAGGATTGATTAATTTAGAGGAGATAGGTAATATTTTTCTCTCAAATAATGTCCATTAATATTGTGCTACAGGGAGAATAGTTAACTTCCTAATACAGCTTAAAAGTACAGTCAACAATATTCAAATTTGGTCACAAATTTGGAAGACATTATTATGAGAACAAAATCTCATTTCATTTGTTAGCCATGTTTTCATGTTTCAAATTTAATAAAGACTATGAGACTACCTTATGACAAATAAGTAAAGAGAACACTGAGCTTGATTTTGAACCCATTCTACTCAAACATATTTTCCCCCGAAATATGCGACAAAAAAAGAAAAATTAAAAATTGTATATTTATTGTCAGTAAGGCCTGCATAATTAAGCGGGGGACTAGAAACTTAATCTCTGTAAAAATGAATGTTTAAATAGCCTGGAAATTCAACCAGATTTGTTTTCAATTGCTGTATTTTGTTAGTTTTCAAAATACCATAGACTTTTCTGTATTTTAAAGAATGAATAAATTATATTTAAAACTTCAGAGATATAAGGTATTACTATATTCCTTTTAAATGTAAATTAGATATCTTTCTATACTGTCATTAATCTTGGTTAATCAATCTTTTAATCAATAGAATCAATAGTAACACCATAATCTTTTAAAAATTTGGCTAACTATGGGTTTCTCTCATGATGAGAACAAAATTCCAAAAGTTTCTTAGATTTTTAATGATCTTACTAAAATGATCAGTGTTCCAAATTTATAAATAATATCTTGCAAATGTCTTTCAATTTTTTTTAAAGATTTGATTTATTTATATGACAGAGACAGAGGTAGGAGAGAGCAAGAGTGGAGTGGGGGAGGGGCAGAAGGAGAGGAAAAAGAGGGAGAAGCAGACTGCACTCTGAGGGGAAGGGGGACAGAGGAAAAGGGAGAAGCAGACTCCCTGCTGAGCAGGGAGTCTCAGGCAAAGCTGGGTCCCAGGACCCCAGGATCATGACCCAAGCCAAAGGAAGATGTTTGACAGACTGAGCCACCTAGGCACCCGTATCAATTTTTAAATATACAATCACTACCCTGTAAGTGATCTGTAGAGTTCTGACTAGATATAAAGGATATATATTTAAATAATGCTAATTCCTACAGAGGCATACTGCATACTTTTTATGGCTTAACCAAATAAAAGAAGAGAACCAAGGAATTTAGAATTTTAAATAACACTTTCTTTATCTTTGCTGTGTGTCATTTGTTTGTCCGATTAAAACTTTCCATAGCTAATCAACCATATGAGTAAGGGAATTAAGTTATGACTAATGAATATGACAGTCAAGAAAAAAACAAAGCCTCAGTAAATAAATTCACCAGGCTGTGATGAGGCTCATATAAGATAATGTATGTAAAATTATACTTAAGAAATTGTGAAGCAATATATAAATATAACATATTATTATCATTACTATATGCTCCTGAGAGTCCACCAGGAGAATGGCAGTCAAATCTATTGTAAAAGGATATTCTTAGAAGACAATGAAAGAACATAATATCCTTAACCTGATTCCCAGGTGTCTTTTGTATTTGAAACACTAAGTAAAATGAGTAGTCTGAAAAAATAATTTGGAGAAAACTCACAGACATTCCAGAATTCTCTCTCATTGTAAAGAACATATGCCTTTGTCACAGTATATGAGAATTTTATGTGTCTTTTAAAAATCCTTTTATGCAGTTACAAACAAGTCTAAGTTGGGGAATTAGAAGTCTGGAATCTGGCCAAGGTTTTAATTCTAGTTTATTGCATAATTACAAGAACACTTAATCTCTTGAACCTCAGGTTTTACATCATGATTGTGTCTAAAAAGTCTATTTCACAAGACTTGATAAAATATTGGAGCACCTACCTACATCCTGGTATGTATCTATTTAAATATGTATGTTAAAATAATCTAAAAAAAAATTCTCCTTCCTTAACAGCCTGTTATTCTACCAATGTTACATTAGCATTCATTCACCAATTTCACCTGTTTATTATTCCCCACTTGCTCACACATGGTGTAACTGCCTACAAAATTTCTCCTAACCATTTCTGGAAGTCTTTGTAGGTGTCTTGATTGGCATCACTATAAATGCAAGGATCTGTACCCTCAATAACCAGGCGTATTCTTTATGTCCATCTGGCCAGGGAGGGCACAGTCCTGTACCTCCCAGCATTTTTTCCAAACTCCATTTCCCCAAACCATTGACTCAGGCACTTCCCACCTCACGTTCAGCAGATGTCATCTTGGGCTACTTTGAAGAGAAAACAGAAGGCAATAATTACTTTTCTTGTACTGTCCTTTCCTCCTTCTCTTGACTTAGAATGAAGTATTTGTCTGATAATTTTACCAGTGTCAACATCAGTGTTTCTCAAATGGTATCTAAAGAATCAGATTTTTCTTTTTGCCAATCCATAATAGACCTATATTTAAACAAAACAAAACAAAAAAAAGAATACCTAGAAAAATAAAACACAGCAGATATAAAATCAAAGAAAAAATGTTTATTATTAGACTCAACTAGTGTAAAATGACTGTCAAATTGCTATAGATTTTCTAAATGTTTATGCTCAACTTCTTCTGTACATTTGCATCACAGATCATGATAAACTGTTGAACCACTACCAATTCTCAGATATGAGTTGAATAACATTTTTAGTGTGTGGCATCTCTCATTTTTTCAGAGATCTGGATAGATTAATTATCCTCTCTCTTGCGTCCTTTTCCTCCTCTTGGCGTCTCATGAGCGTAATTGCATGCTCATTTTTCACCCTTCAAGGTATCATTGCATAGTTCAGTTCAGCAAAAACAGTCTGGCAGGGTACTCTACGGTAACTATCAGGCTGCCCTCTCTTTCACCTCCCTTGTAGGCTCCCTGTCATTTGGCTTCCTTCTCAGTCATTCCACCGAAACTACACTTGCTAAGCTTACAACTATCTAGAGATGATTTTATCATCCCCATGGGACATTTGGCAGTATCTGGAGACATTCTGGTTATCACAACTAAGGGATGTTACCAGCATCTAGCAATTAAAGCCGGGGATGGTGCCAAACATCCTGCAATGTGAGGGACGACAACCCTCAAGACGAAGAATTATCCAGCTTGAAAATGGGTAGATGTTGGGAAAACCTGTTCTAAAATCAAGAGTCATGTTCCAATTCTTATATGCTGTATTTCTTCTAGGACTTGATAGTCTAATATCCTCATATTCCACATTCAGAGGCGTGGCTGGCAGCATCCTATTGACGGAGTTCAAGCATCAAAATCCAGGAGGTGCAGAGTACCCCCCTCAGAATCAACAAGAATAGGTCCACACCCCGTAACCTAATAGTAAAATTTACAAGTCTTAGCGACAAAGAGAATATCCTGAAAGCAGCCCGGGAAAAGAAGTCTGTAACATACAATGGTAAAAATATTAGATTGGCAGCAGACTTATCCACAGAGACCTGGCAGGCCAGAAAGAACTGGCATGATATATTCAGAGCACTGAATGAGAAAAACATGCAGCCGAGAATACTATATCCAGCGAGGCTATCATTGAAAATAGAAGGCAAGATAAAAAGCTTCCAGGACAAACTAAAACTGAAAGAATTTGCAAACATCAAACCAACTCTACAGGAAATATTGAAAGGGTCCTCTAAGCAAAGAGAGAGCCTAAAAATAGTAGATCATAAAGGAACAGAGAAAATATACAGTAACAATCACCTTACAGGCAATATAATGGCACTAAATTCAAATCTCTCAATAGTTACCCTGAATGTTAATGGGCTAAATGCCCCAATCAAGAGACACAGGTTATCAGAATGGATAAAAAACAAAACCCATCAATATGTTGCCTACAAGAAACTCATTTTAGACCCAAAGACACCTCCAGATTTAAAGTAAGGGGGTGGAAAACAATGTACCATCCTAATGGACATCAGAAGAAAGCTGGGGTGGAAATTCTATTAGATCAATTAGATTTTAAGCCAAAGACTATAATAAGAGATGAGGAAGGACACTATATCATACTCAAAGGGTCCCTCCAACAAGAAGATCTAACAATTTTAAATATCTATGCCCCTAACATGGGAGCAGCCAACTCTGTAAACCAATTAATAACAAAATCAAAGAAACACATCAACAATAATACAATAATAGTAGGGGACTTTAACACTCCCCTCACTGAAATGGTAACATCATCCAAGCAAAAGATCAACAAGAAAATAAAGGCCTTAAATGACACACTGGACCAGATGGACATCACAGATATATTCAGAACATTTCATCCCAAAGCAACAGAATACACATTCTTCTCTAGTGCACATGGAACATTCTCAAGAATAGATCACATCCTGGGTCATAAATCAGGTCTCAACCGGTATCAAGATTGGGATCATTCCCTGCATATTTTCAGACCACAATACTCTGAAGCTACAACTCAGTCACAAGAGGAAATTTGGAAAGAACCCAAATACATGGAGACTAAACAGCATCTTTCTAAAGAATGAATGGATCAACCAGGAAATTAAAGAAGAATTGAAAAAAGTCATGAAAACAAATGATAATGAAAACACAATGGTTCAAAATCTGTGGGACACAGCAAAGACAGTCCTGAGAGGAAAATATATAGCGGTACAAGCCTTTCTCAAGAAACAAGAAAGGTCTCAAATACACAACCTAACCATACACCTAAAGAAGCTGGAGAAAGAACAAGAAAGAAAGCCTAAACCCAGCAGGAGAAGAGAAATCATAAAGATCAGAGCAGAAATCAGTGAAATAGAAACCAAAAAAAATAATAGAACAAATCAACGAAACTAGGAGCTGGTTCTTTGAAAGAATTAATAAGTCTGGCCAGATTTATCAAAAAGAAAAGAGAAAGGACCCAAATAAATAAAATCATGAAAGAGGAGAGATCAAAACCAACACCAAAGAAATACAATTATAAGAACATACTATGAGCAACTCTACGCCAAAACATTTGACAATCTGGAAGAAATGGATGCATTCCTAGAGACATATACACTACCACAACTGAACCAGGAAAAAATAGAAAACCTGAACAGACCCATAACCAGTAAGGAGATTGAAACAGTCATCAAAAATCTCCAAACAAAAGCCCAGGGCCAGAAGGCTTCCCAGCGGAATTCTACCAAACATTTAAAGAAGAATTAATTCCCATTCTCCTGAAACTGTTCCAAAAAATAGAAATGGAAGGAAAACTTCCAAACTCATTTTATGAGGCCAGCATCACCTTGATCCCAAAACCAGACAAGGATCCCATCAAAAAAGAGAATTACAGACCAATATCCTTGATGAACACAGATGCGAAAATTCTCACCAAAATACTAGCCAATAGGATCCAACAGTACATTAAGAGGATTATTAACCACGACCAAGTGGGATTTATTCCAGGGCTGCAAGGTTGGTTCAACATCTGCAAATCAATCAATGTGATACAACACATTAATAAAAGAAAGAACAAGAACCACATGATACTCTCAATAGATGCTGAAAAAGCATTTGACAAAGTACAGCATCCCTTCCTGATCAAAACTCTTCAAGGTGTAGGGATAGAGGGCACATACCTCAATATTATCAAAGCCATCTATGAAAAACTCACCACAAATATCATTCTCAATGGAGAAAAACTGAAAGCTTTTCCGCTAAGGTCAGGAACAAGGCAGGGATGCCCATTATCACCACTGCTATTCAACATAGTACTAGAAGTCCTAGCCTCAGCAATCAGACAACAAAAAGAAATTAAAGGCATCCAAATCGGCAAAGAAGATGTCAAACTCTCACTCTTTGCAGATAATATGATACTATATGTGGAAAACTGAAAAGACTCCACTCCAAAACTGCTAGAATTTGTACAGGAATTTAGTAAAGTGTCAGGATATAAAATCAATGCACAGAAATCAGTTGCATTTCTCTACACCACCAACAAGACAGAAGAAAGAGAAATTAAGGAGTCAATCCCAATTACAATGGCACCCAAAACTATAAGAATATTAGGAATAAACCTAAACAAAGAGGCTAAAAATCTATACTCAGAAAACTATAAAGTACTCATGAAAGAAATTGAGGAAGACACAAAGAAATGGAAAAATGTTCCATGCTCCTGGATTGGAAGAACAAATATTGTGAAAATGTCTATGCTACCTAAAGCAATCTACACATTTAATGCAATCCCTATCAAAATCCCATCCATTTTTTTCAAAGAAATG
>PISX010012848.1:0-59063 GCA_004024625.1 Mellivora capensis
CTTTAGACTGTCAGCCAGAGATGGCCCTTCTGAAGCTGTAACATGGGGGCAGAGTGGTCAGGGCAGAAAGGACCAACAGTCGAGAAAGAATCAAGGCAGAAATGAGGTTGGAGTGTGGGAAGAACAGCAAGCAGACCAGTGTGATGCAACCTAGTGAGTGAAGTAGAGAGGGACAGAGCACAAGTCAAAGGGGTAGGTCAAGGTTAGAATATACAGCAGAAGAAAGTATTTTTTTCCTCTACTCTTCTAACTTCTTGGCTGGGTCTCTAACAAAAGACAGATTAACAAGAGAAAGGCAGATTTATTAATGTTCATGACAAGGGAAGCTTCATAAGGAAATGAAGACCCAAAAACATGGTTGAACCTTTGCAGTTTTTTTTATCAGGTTTGATGAAGAGTGAGAGTTTGATGAAGCTGCGGGAAAATGAGGTGGGGTAAAGGATATGAAGTAAGTGTAGTAAGCTGGTGAAAAAGTTAGCAAGGTTTGTTCATTCAGATTCCTCTCTGTGTCCCTTTGTCTTTGGAGAGATAAGGATGCTCCTTTCCTCGAGTGGAGGGAAGGCACCACTAACGTGAGGGTTTTATGACCTATTTCAGGGGAAGGCCAGAAAGTCCTTCCTGGATGTGCCACTTGGAGTTTCCCCACAAAAACCACCACAGGACTGCATGGGGACGAGCATCACAACAGGAGATAGGTGAGAAGACCCTGCAACAGTCTAGGGCCTGGGAGACAGACGATGATGGCTGAACTAGGGTGTGAATGCTGGAGGTGGAGAAGAGTGGAGAGATGGGAACAGAGGCTGAAAGCAAAGCAGGTAAGAATATGGCTACTGCTGGGGGAAATTCTTCTGCCCATTCCTGATGTCATCTTCGGGTTCAAGGGTGTTCCAGTGGGTGCTGTGACACAACTTTGAGTTTCTCCAGACCTTTCCTTGCCCTGCCTCAGGGGAGGAGGAGAGAATTACCCGACTAGGAGATGGACAGACAATTCAGCTTGATTCCTCACCTCCTCCTCTTGAGAGAGCCATCCCATTCTCAGCCACGAAACCGCAGCCTTGCCTGGACAAGCCCCTTCATGTCCAAGCTCGCCCTGGACAAGGCTGGCTGCAACAGGTTCAATCCGGAAGACCCCGTGATCTCATATTAAACTACATCTCCCAGTGTAGCCTGCAGCCTTTACCCAAAAGGAGATCTTTTAGCCTCCCCCTGCAACTCCCTGTCAGAACTATCACTTTGTTCAGGAACAAGGATGTTATTTACCAACCCCCCACAGAAACCCCCCAAAAGTAGAAACAGGACATGTGTTGGAATTCTATTGATTTAATTCTTCAGGATATTTTGATGGAATGAGGGACCACAGGTCAGAATCTAGGATGAACAAGTGCAACAGAAAAAATATATTGAGAAAATGAGGGAGACCCTGGTGCTAGTTAATGCTTTACTGATTGACTCGGGAATCCAAATTCTTTTTTTTTTTTTTTCTCTTTAAATCTTTTATCTGCTAAACACTCTGAGTGGTTTGCATTTATAATTTATTTACTAATGGAATCCCAATTCTATTTCCTTTCCTTTTTTTTTTTTAAGATTTTATTTATTTGTCAGAGAGAGAGTGTGTGTGTGCACAAGAAGGCAGAGTGGCAGGCAGAGGTGGAGAGAGAAGCAGGCTCCCTGCCGAGCAAGGAGCCCGATGCAGGACTTGATAATCTCAAGTGGACTCCAAGCTGAGCCTGGGGCCCAGCACAGGGTTCGATCTCACAACCCTGATATCATGACCTGAGATGAAACCAAGAGTCAGACGTTCAACTGACTGTACCACCAGGCTCCACCCCCCTATCCCCACCCCTGATTCTATTTCTGACAGAGCTCACAGCCAGCAAGACAAATATGTGTTTCCCTTCCCGACTCCATACCCAACACGGACACTGAAAATCAATCCAGACATTCTTTCCTGGCCTTGGCCTTGGCCTTACAATCCCTCTCAGACAAGTACGATCCAGGCACCTACTAACAACCAGGGCTGCAGACAGGATGAAATTAAAGTTACAGCTTTGTGGCCAACTAGAAAATAAAGCTGATCACATATTCTAGTTAATGCAAACTTACTCAGAAAATCATTTTTATTTCAAATTTGTTGAACATATTTCTAAAATGGATAAAGATAATTTTTCTGGAATTGGAACATACTGCGTAGAAATTTTTTTATGATTTTAAATCTTCCCTTAGGAGTCCCAAATCCTACTTGGTAGAATATATAAGAAGTTAGTCCAACTCTATAGAGTTCAGGATTTATTCCTTGATTTATTCTAAAATAAGTTCTTGACTCACTTCATAATTCAGGTTGTCTCCTTAAAGCGCAGTGACATTTTTAGTAATTTAAGACTTACTTATCTATTAGTTCTAGTACTTCTTTTCAAAGTAGGACCAAGAAAGATAGGCCCGCTATTCACGTCCTTAATATTACTAGATCTTATTTAATAACTGCGAACTTGCTAAGTTTTGTTGTATCATTGCTAAGGGATAGTGGTAAGTGCATTTTCATGCGTGGGAGATTATATGCATTTTTTTCCTTTTCTTCTTTCTCTATCTTGAATCTCAGCAAATCTCAGACTTTGAGGCCACATTAATGAATCTCATTACTTGAAAATTCTTTTTTTTTTTTAAGATTTTTTATTTGAGGGGCGCCTGGGTGGCTCAGTGGTTTAGCCTCTGCCTTTGGCTCAGGTCATGATCCCAGGGTTCTGGGATCGAGCCCCACGTTGGGCTCTCTGCTCAGCGGGGAGCCTGCTTCCTTCTCTCTCTGCCTGCCTCTCTGCCTGCTTGTGATCTCTGTCTGTCAAATAAATAAATAAATAAAATCTTTAAAAAAAAAGATTTTTTTATTTGAGAGAGAGAGAGAGAGAGAAACACAGAGCACCAGCAGGGGGTGAGGGAGAGGAACAAAAAGACTCTCCATGGAGTGGGGAGCCCAACGTGGGACTTGATCCCAAGACCCCTAACCCATGACCTGAGCAGAAGGCAGACGCTTAACCAACGGAGCCACCCAGGTGGTCCTGGCAAATTCTCATTTGCCCACCACGGGCTACGTCAGACTGACACCAGCTAAACGAGAAGCTGCCTGGTGGCCTCGGAGGAGCCCAACACCTTGTTTGGGATAAAGTCTATACTGCAATGAAAAGCTTCAAATAAAGCAGACCTGGTCAGGGGTCCCAGGAGGAGCACAGCAACTTCCTGTGAAGGAGGGCTGTATGCAGCTGATAATACTTCTAGAACCAAAGAATGAGTCTGAAAAGCAAGCAGAGTATCAACCAGCCAGCCCATCTGGAGGTCAGCCACTGGTGGACCGCAGTCTTAGACCGTGTGCTCTCCAGAGGGGGCCCCGAGGGCTGCAGGGCGCGGCCACTCAGCGGAGATAATTCCACCAGCTATATTCTAAGTCCACCAAGGGCAGGCAGCAGCATCTGGCACAATATGTGCCATTTCCAGAGGTTTAAAATAGTTTTTCTAAATGTGTCCTTTCACAGTCCAAATATGGCTTAAGTTTCTTCTGAGTTGAGATACTAAAGTGGATGAGACAATTTTGTCATGACTTTCATAGGGAACGGGTGGCAGTGGGGAGAGAGATCGATGAGAAGACCACTGGGCGAGGGCTGGGGGGAAAGGGGAGGAGAACTTCTGTTAATCGACCTAGTTTTGTAAGATCCAAGGACACTTCTTCCCATGTTTCAAAGCACGACATGTAGAGGTTAAGAGAACGCCAACAATACAGAGGCGATCCGTGTAAACGCTCCCCGCTCTGTCTTCCGGTTCCCTGCCCCAGGGTGGACACATAGCCAGTTGTTATTTTCTGCAACGAAGCTATTTACTGCACACATATGCATTACCTTACCGTCTTTCTGTGTTTGGACCTTTCAAAGCATGCAGGTTAACTCGGAAGGGATGCAGAAGGCATCACCCTTCACTGACTCACCTGGCAGAAGTCAGGATGGCAAAAGAAGTCCAGTTCAGGGCCCAAAACAGAGGCTGCTCATGAGCTACTTCCCTTTCTACACTTTGCTGTCCCAAATCCTGAACTATTCAAGAGAGGACGCTGTGCATCCCCAAGTAGAAGGGCGCGAAGGAGTGACTCTGAGACACACCAAGGTAGAGAGCAGGCCTCGTGATCAGAGAGGGCGGACAGGTCTGTGGGGCTTGCAAGCAGCACAGGACCTACCACATGGTCCCAGGCTGCCTGGCAAGACGCCCAACTCCCAGCAGTCAGAGGTCATATGCTGCACGCAGGGAGGCTGCACCCCAGGCCCTGGGGCTCCATGGGTTCCACTGTAAGTCCCCAAGGTGGAAGAGCCACCAGGCTGAGCCAGCGGAGTCTAGAGATAACCAGGGCAGACAAGCAGCTTTACCAGAGGGGCCTCGGGGTACCTGAGGCTGGGTTCCTGCCAGGCCGATTCCTGTCAGTGAGGATTTGGTCTGATTTCATGATGTGTCTGGAATTTCTGTTCAGTCTGAGTTTGGGGCTGAGATGTGAGCCCACCACACAAATGGGGCATTTGGTCTACTTCTAGTGGGTGGCCCCGCACCACACTCCAGCCCCCCGAGGTTACTAAATTCAAGGAATTCGCCAGGCTTCATATGAAGCATCCTTCAGCTCTGCCTGGCTCACAGAGGCAGGGATGAGAGGCCACACTGGGAAACTGCTCTGGAACCAAGAAGCCAGGGTCTCTGACCAGTGTTATTTGGAACATGACCCAGCCTGTCTGCCTGCAGATACCTCTCTAAGTCAAAGAGAAGCGCGTACGACATTGGCATTTAAAATGTCCCCAAACAAACAAACAAAAATCTCACCCGCCACGCAACAAACAGAAAACCCCACTCATGTCCCAAGGTAAATATAAGTGTGTTAAAATACATACATATTTATGCACAGATTTTTTTTTTCTTGTTTAGGTACAGACTGAAAACAGGAAGCCCACATAAGGCTTAACTCATCCCACGAAACCCTTTATAGGACATCCATACACCCGTTCCCTGGTCAAGAAATGGCATTTCCCATTAATTTTTGATAGAGAAATCGCATTAAGCTTCCCAGCGGAGGACTTGAGGAGTTTAAGGGAATTGGGTTCTGGGCTACACTGCCATGTGCTCTTTTCTCATTATCAGTTTTAGGGCAGTCTCACTCAATGGTTTATTCGTTCCTGGCGAGAGATTTAAAATGACACTGGAAAGGAATTTCCAGGTGCTAATGGGGTATGTGGTCTGTACACAGAGGATTAAGCCAAATCCCCTGTGGTTTAACTATCTCAGCAGCCTTCAGTTGTCACATGGGGCTGAACAAACTTCCAGTCTGTATAACTGACCTCCGTCAAAGGATGCCCAATTTAGAAAATGGTGATATGTAAGGCATGGGCAAACCCATGAACATGAGAAACTATTCCTTAAACTGTTCCTGAAAAAATGCCCATGAACCTTATACCCACTGTGAATTAAGTGGCTTCAGGACAAGGGCTGGTTACCAGAAAGACCAAGCCATGATTAGAAACTTGGCAGGTTCTCGGGATCGTCCCACACCTCACCCTATGCTGCTCTTCATTGGACTATCACTATGCACCCTCTAATAAACCGGTAAACTAAGCAAGCATTTTCCTGAATTCCATGAGCTGTTCTAGCAAATCAACTGAACTCAAGGAAGGGGTCACAGGAACCTCCAGTTTGGAGACAGAAGTTGCAGGCAAACTGGGGACCTACTACTTGAGTTGGTGCCCAACGGGCAGGCAGTCTTTAGGGACTGAACCCCGAACCTCTGGGATATGATCTCCAGGCAGACAGAGCCAGAACGGAGTTAAACTGCAGGACACCCGGCTGGTGTCACAGAGAATTGCTTGGTGTGGGGAAAACCCGCACACATTTGGGGACCGGAGGTATCAAAAGGGTTTTGCATGGGGGAATCTGGGTGGTTCAGTCGGTTAAGCATCTGACTCTTGATTTCAGCTCAGGTCATGATCTTAAGGTGGAGAGAGCAAGCCCCGTGTCAGGCTCCGGGGAGTCTGACACGGGGAGTCTGCTTGGAATTCTCGCTCTCCCTCTTCCTCTGCCCCTCCCCCTATGCTTGTACTCTCTCTCTCAAATAAATAAGTAAATCTTAAAAAAAAAAAAGTGTTCTGCATGTAAAGGAGATGGTAGAGGAGGGAAATACTTCTTTTCCCGATACATCCACATAGTAAGAAATAGCAAAAGTGCTCACGATGACAGTGACAGTCACAGTGCCACTCATCACAAATGCCCACACACCAGGCACTTTGCAGACATGATCACACCACCTCGTGACACAAGTATTAGTATTCCCATTTTTAATGAAGATGATGAGACCTGGGGAAATGGTATCGCATGGGAGGCCCAAAGTCACAAATCAGTAGCAGAATCAGTCTCAAATCTTGTTCTTTCCAGTACCCAGATCTTCCCCGCTCAACACATCCGCCTTGTGTAGGCAGATGATTGCAAGGCCAAGGGCACAAACCCAACCTTGCTGCTGACGGGGTGGGGGTAACTGCATGAGTGCCAACACCAATAAACACCGGCGAGCCAGGCTTCTCTGTTCCCCTTCGGCTCCGTAATAAGACATATTTATTACCTCCACCAGTAATTGTCTAGACTCCAGTAATACACTGATGGATTTTTAATCCTAAACGGACGGCATTAATTAGCCGAAGCTAGCGCTGATTTCCGCCAGCAGCTGTTATCAATCCTTTAAAAGACTGTTCAGTGCTCCAAGGGGTCTAATTTCCCTACTTGAACTCTTGATGGATTTAGATGTATTTAAAAGCTTATGAACTCTATTATAAAGTATGATAGAGTTACTGTGTATTATAGACACAAGAAAAGTGAACATTGAAGCACTTTCTATAAAGTTTCTTATAAATATGTAAATATTTTAAATAATGAGCAATAAACCTTTCATTCATATTCACATTACAATTAACTTTTTAATTTAAGTAGCAACCAAGAAGCTATAAATTTGGGATCCTGATTCATTTCCAATCACCTTCTAATTTATATTTGCTCTCATTACAACTAGTCTATGAAAAACTTCAATCTTGCAATTCTCTAATCTTGGAAGCTTAAAAATTCAAAAGACATAATTAAAATCTGCGTAGGAGACATTAGGGTTTAGTAAAAGAAATGCTGAACCAGGAGTCACAGGAGCTTGGTTCTAGGCCAGAGTCTGTTTCCTACTCAAATTATTTCTTTGCACACATGTTTACTCACCTTTAAGACAATTAGGGTCCCAGAGATACCTCTTAAGGCCCAGAGTTAAGAATGTGAGTTATAAATTCTTACACTCAGAAAACTACTTAAATGTATTAAAAATATTACAAGCTCTGTAGGTAGATGCTATTATATATAATATGAGAAATAATTTGCTGATGTAATGAAACCACAGCTACACGCAAGCAATATCCTTCCAGTTGAAAATGTCAAAGGCAGAGAAAAGAAGATACTAAATTGTAACTATCTCAATGTTTCCAGACTTCTGTTATTGGGAGTCACTTGTAATAATTAGTCATTTTTGAGTAGTTAAAACCTTTTAACACAATCCATAATCTTTATCCTGTAGGGAAACAGTACTAGCCTGATCACTCCAGTGTAGAAAAATAAAAGAAAGGTTCCCCTCCTCTCCTAGTTAGCCCTGTCCACCACTCTCAGACTTGAACATGCCAAGTCCCCTCTTCTGCATTTGTATTTTGGGATATGGAGGAGTGAGGTTGGAGAGGGAGGGAGGGGAGAAGCAGGAAGGGAAGAGAAGGGATAAAATTATGGCCTAAGGCAAAAAATAGAAAAGAGAAAAAAACTTAGGAGCAGTCGAGGGAACACTGGCATTTCCATGAGAGGGGAAGACACTTACCAAATGGAACCTTGAAATAAGAGAGGATGTACCCCAAAGTAGACTATGGAGGATGTGCAGACTTTTTTTTCTAGAATCCAAACTTTTTTACACAAAATACTTTTTCCTCCCCCCTGCCACTTTTCTTTTCTGCCATGGGAAAAATTCTCTAATTGGAATTCAGTCAGTCATTTCTGGTCAAGTGTAAAGATGAAAAGGAAATTTCCAAGGCTTTTATTATTGTTCAACAAGGATATTTTGAGCAAGGTCCTGTCTGAGTGGAATAAGTTATTTATTTTTTTTCTTATTCTTAGAGTATGGAAAAATATTGTACCTGGGGAAAGTCAAAGAGAACATCTTGTCATAATACGAGGTAAAATGTACCACATAAATTCTGACTCAAGATAGTATAGCCCACTCAACGGTTTTGTTAGTGTCCCCTGAAATGCCAAAGCTTCCTTGGTTATAGGATTGATTTTTTTTTTCTTTTCAGCAAAAAGTCACCCTCAGCAGGAGATCTAAGCCAAAAGCATTCTTGTGTGGCTGGGACATAAGTCAGCAGCAGGAATTGTAACAGGACGTCAGGTATTAGACTCTACTGTAGGCCAGACTTCAGACTGGTCCCATGCTCCCTCAACACACAAGCTGTGAACAGACAGTCCATAATTCTGGCACCTGTCTCCTTCTTCTACAAGTGGTGGGCAGACATATGTGGCCCCTGTCTCTTGGATATCATCCCAGAGAGACCAGTAAGATTCTCTCACTTCTCTTCCGACACACGTAATGGAAAAAATCCTCCTGAATGCAGCGAGTTACAGTAACACTGCCTTAAAAAGAAAATTGCCACACCTGTCTCCTCGCCTCCCCTCAACACAAACAATAATGACTGGGTGTCTATGGGCGCAAAAGGTTTCCTTTCTTTCAATTCATAGAAATAAATGTAGTCAGAACATTTAGCTTCTGTGCCACAAAGAAAAGCAGGAGGACAACATCTTAGCATGAAGTTAAAAGTAATCCGCAAAGGAAACATGAGGATCAAGAAAACCTCTTAAATCTGTTCTCTCAGGATAGCCCCCACGGTTGGTTAGTGATGGAAGCGACTGTGAGATTTTCAACTTCAGTCCTCCATTTCATAGGGAAGAAGCCAGAGGCAGACAGAGAGAGAGATCTCGTAACGTTTCAAGGTAGCCAGGCCAACCAGTGGCAGAGCTGGAATCAGTTTGAACTCAGGCTTCCAGGACCACTCTCCAGGATCTTTATTCACCCGATAGATCCACATCTTTTATGTGAACCTCCTAGAGCTATGTGCATTTGTAGTATATCTGCTGTAAATCAAACACTCTCAGTAAAGTGTAAAGCTCTGTGATCAAACCCATTCACATCTTTACAGTGAACGTATGAGTATTCACACAAAGCGGGTAAGATCCCAAGTAGCCAATTGCTAGTTTGATAAGATTTTGGCACCATACGCTATTAAGGAAAATTTTATTTTGGTGTTCAGAGTTTTTTAACTTTCAGAAATTTCAGATAACAGATGGTGGTCCTATAGAATGAGACTTCCCTTGTAAAAAGGAAAGGAAAAAGCCCTCCAGTGTTTAAAAGCAGCACATCTCAGATACTACGGTAGTTAAGAGAAACCTGTCATCTAAGGGTCTAGTTAAAAGCTAGACTGCTGCATCCCATTCCCACAGTCTGTGATTCAGGACAGCTGAGGTGAGGCCATAGAAGTGTCATGTCTAACCAGTCAGAAGCTTTGCTGTGTTCCTCAGACATTTTCTGGGTGGTACTGAAGCTTGGGTCCATGACACCACACTTTGAGAACCAATGGTTAAGCCCATGAGCCTTGCACCGACAGACCTGTGTTCAAATCTACCATTTCTTAGCTGTTGTATTTTCAGGCAAATTAGCTCACTTCTGCTGAGAAATCCACTGAGAATCTTACTGAGGATTCCTTGTAACATGACAAGTTACTTTTCTCTTGTTGTTTTCAAGATTCCTTCTATGTCTGTGGCTTCTGACAGTTTGAGTAAAATGTGTCTTGGTGTGAGTCTCTGAGTTTATCCTACTTGGAGTTCACTGAGCATTTGTATTAGTATAGCTAAGTCTTCCCTCAGATTTAGGTCATTTTCAACCATTAGTTCTTCAAATAACCACCTTGCCCCTTTCCTTCTCTCTCTGCCTTCTGAGAATCCCATAATGCACATATTGGTACATTTGCTGATGTTCCACATGTCTCTTAGGTTCTGTTCACTTTTCTTCACTTTTTTTTCTTTTTGCTCCTCAAACTCAGTAATTTCAAAAGACCTGTCCTGAGTCTCTCTTCTACCTTCTCAAGTATATTGTTAAGCCCCTATAGTGACTGTTTCAATAAGCTGTTGTATTTTGCTGCTCCAGAATTTCTTTCATTCTTTCATAATTTGTTTCCTCATTTCCTTTAGTTCCTTAAGCATATTTAAGAGTGTTGCTTTAATGTCTTTGTCTAGTAAGTCTAATAGCTGTGTTTATTCAGAAATGGTTTCTGAAGATTTATTTTGATCTTCTGAATGAACCATGTTATCCTGTTTCTTTATATACCTATGATCATTCATATATATATAAAAAATTTTTTTAAATTGAACACTTAAAATTCCAACCACCTCTTTCAGTATTACAAACTAGCTCCAGGCAGAGAGACAGTCAATATTTGGTCCAGTGTGCAGACTCCTTAGCGCTTTTTTTGACATGCATCTTTCCTGGGCCTGTGTCTATGCAATTTTTTTCTTCCCCACTGTCTACATGGTTAGTTTTAAATGTCTCGATTTCCCTAGGAGTTTCACCCTTGCTTCGGGACTCAGCTGTTCTACTGTATTCTTCAGTCAAATATCTCTTGCTGTAGGCACCTGTGGGTCTACAGCCCCTTTGTGGCTTTCATGAATCATGCCTGCTGTTCCCTGTGGGTTCTTCTAGACTGAGACCTAACCTGTACTGCTTTTGGTTGTCTGAGCTTCTAGTTAGATATCACAGAGAATAATCCCTCAGGCAGCCCTCAGATAGGTTAGAACACTGCAAATGCAGTCCATTCTGTTCTCTTTGGTTTGTGGAAGGGACCTGGAAACTAAACCACTAATTCCTCTAAACTACACCATGCCAAGCCAGGGAGCAGTTGGAGCAAGAATGAATTAAAAACACCATAAAACACCTTGTTATTCTGAATGTGGGTTTTTCTTGCTTGGGCATTCACTTGGTTGCTGTAGATTTGATTTTTAGAGCTCTTATAAAATTTCTTTAGCCACTGTCTAGTTGCTTACTTAATGTCTCCATGGGAGCTTCCTATGGAAACCAGAGTACCTGGAGTTTCTTAGTCTACCATCTTGCTGACGTCTTCATGGTACAGTTCCTTAAGCCTCAGCTCCCTATAGTACTTACTTCACAGTGTTGTGGAGATGATTAAATGAAATAATATACTAAAAGTATATTAACTTTTAAAACTTTTTTAAAACTTTGCATATAGTAAAAGCTCAATAAATTTTGGCCACTATCTCTACCATAAGACTAGTACAACTAGGTCGCCATTGCTGGGAGACTTCATTGCTGGGAGATAGAGTGCTGATTTAATTGTGCTTTATAGAAACCCCCAATCCTAGAACTCCCACAAATATCAGTTGCCTAATCTATGCCCACCTTCCTCCACAGTGCTACTTTATACCCATTATCCATAATGGGTAGGTTTTACTAAATACCTGAAGCAGATTTTTTTACTCTTGTTTTCGATTTTTTAAATCATGCTTATTCACAACTTTTAAAAGAAGTTTCCATCCTCTCATTGATCTAAAGGTCTATAAAGTGTGTGTGTGTGTGTGTGTGTGTGTGTGTATTGGTGGGAATGTGAAAAAGCTGCATATAGACACAAATCTTATCTTTAATATAGGTACGGTCAGGTTTAATTTTAACACACTAATGCAAAAGAAAACAGCAGAGGGACGCCTGGGTGGCTCAGTTGGTTAAGCCGCTGCCTTCAGCTCAGGTCATGATCCCAGAGTCCTGGGATCGAGTCCCACATCGGGCTCCTTGCTCGGCGGGGAGCCTGCTTCTCCCTCTGCCTCTGCCTGCCACTCTGTCTGCCTGTGCTTGCTCGCTTTCTCTCTCCCTCCCTCTCTGACAAATAAATAAATTTTTAAAAAATTAAAAAAAAAAAAAAGAGAAAACAGCAGAGGAGTACCTCTTTCTTTCTGAAACTGTAGCTCATACTTCTCAATTAATACATTCCTTGGTTTGGCTCCCTCATTTCCTACATTTTGGCCAAATACTGAGACTAGTCTTCAATCCTTCCCAACATGCAATTCATCTCCCTTTTCTTTTTTCCTATATGCCATTTTGATGAACATACATAATGGTTTTCACAAAAGATATTAGCTATCTTTCTTCAGAATATATTTCATTGGTCTTGTACTGGGATAAGAGTGCTAAGCCAGTGAGGTCCAAAGCTGTCGTTGAAGACCACCTTGGGATATTATAACCCAGGGGCAGGAAATGACAGTGAGGACCATAACTTAGAGAAATTATCTGAGCCACATGTCACAAGCATACTTCATAGAATTAGTGATCACCTGCCATTCTAGAAGCAACCCGCAAGAAAACCAGGAACATAAGCTTTTTTGCCTTGGCTACTTCTATTGCTCAGAAAAATCTCTCACCTCAGGTTCTGCATTATTATCTTGGTCATCTAGCATATCTCCACCAGGGGCATGAGACTTGGTGAATTTGCATCCTAGAAACCCAACTGGTCAGCATGCTGAAATTCAGATGCCTTCCAATACAAAACTGCATTAGCCAAGCTCTAAGAGATACAAATCAGATGACCCCACCTTGATCTCCCATAGCCTAGAATGAATAGGTAGTTCTAGCCAGTGTATATCCCCAAGCTACCTGGAAGCTCAAAGAGTCAACGTCTTATGTAAGAACGCAGTTTGGGAAAAGGAGATTCTTATTAGTCCTCAGAAGTGAGGTCTCTCTCATCTAAAGGAATTTGAATCAGCTCATCTACCAAAGGAGCTAATTTACCAGAGTTCTCTTGTTCCCTTGAAAAACTCCCTTCCCTCCCAAACATGATTTGCCTGGTCCTTCTTCTGTTTCCACTACAGATCAACTCCCTTCCTATTCTTTCTCTTATTTTTCCTCCAAAAAAGATACAATTTCCTATTTGAAATTCTAATCACATACTAGCTCTGCTTTGCTGAAAATACATCCAGATCACCCTGATGGGATGACTTTAATAGCCTCTATTGGATGCCAACAAATACAAAGTCACATTTTTATGTTTAATAACTTAAAAAAGTGAAAACTTTGAAATTTCTATGCAGGAGTCCTCCATAATTTCTGTAATTTAATTAAATTAAACATAATTAAATTAAACATAATGCAAAACAACACATTTCCTTCTCATGCTATGTATGATTGGGTCAAGCAGTTACTGACTTGAGGATTTATGTACTCTAACATGCAGCTAGTCTTGCCATCACTGCAATGGACGACTGAAAACCACAGGGGCGGTGCTTCCCCCCAGCTCACGGTCAGATTTCCAGCAGCTGGAGTTGGGATTCTCTGCAGCCGTGGCTTTCTTACAGAGTAAACAAGACAATGAGGTAGGCACCAAAAGTTAACTAATTCATTAAAACCAGATGACTCAAAAGAAAGAAAAAAAAATTGGAAAGGCTGGTGCATTACATTTCTTTTGGAAACGGATGGAACCTAAATCAACACGTAATTCTGGACAAGACAGTTATTTAATTAGTTGTAAATTTGGGGGTAGGTGTATTTCATGAGTAAGCAAACACTGAGTATCTACAATGTGACAAGAACTATGCTAGATGTTGGGGAAATACAGAGGCAAGACACAGGTCTACCCATCAGGCTGACTCACCTATGGGGCACGTGGGGAGTCTTCAACACCCTTCCTCATGCCATAATTCAATACTCCTATTATTGGAATATCACAGTGCTAATAGGCACTCAACTCCAGCTGCATTGACAATTCCCTGAATGTATCATTTCTTGACCATTTGATCAGTATTGATCAACTATTGGTATTGATCACTTGATTCTCTCTGCTGATGTCATTGGAATTAATTACTCCAGCATCAACTGTAGGCTTCAGAATCAGAGAGACCTACTTTAAGATTCCACATATCCTAGGAAAATTGCTTAGACAAGTGAGCTCAGTCACACAGGCCTGGGCTTGAATCCTATTTCAGTCATTGCCACTGGGGTTATCTTGGTGAGTTCATGTCCTCTCTGCCTATTTCCTTATGTGTAAAAGGGGGCCAAGGGTAGGAAATCATCTTCCGTAGGACTGATGTAATAAGTAAATTATGGCATGCTCAGCACAGTGTCTAGAACATAGTGACCACATGGCAAGTACCAGTTATTATTTGACCATTAAATGACTTACTGTATTTTAAACACTTAGCACAATTAAAATCAGTGCCTATTTTGGCAGCAGCAATTTTCACAGATGCTGTTTTGTTTTCAATATAGCTTTTAACAGAAAAGTCCAACAGTGGAACTGGCTGCCCCAGGACACAGTACTCTATCACTGGAGATGACCAGATGGACATTCCTGGCTTTCGGTCAAGGCTGGGGAGAAGGGATTCATATACTCGGAAGACCTGGGGTGAGATGCGTCTTAAGTTTCTTCTCCACTTTTGGTTTTCTCATTCGATGACTTGTACTGATCTCTGATTAGCAAATCTACCATCATTAACAGTAAGGTAACATACAAACTTCAAATAATTTTTATAAAGACTCTATAATTTGGAAAATATTCAAGAATTCATCCAATACTTTTTCTCCAGAAAAAGATAAGTCCATCTTCTTTCTTACTTGTCCTCTTCTAACAATATAAGTGCAAATCAAAGTGAACTGTGATTTTCTTTTAAAATTTTTATGCCCTGTTCATTTTTTAATCTCATGAAGCAAGGACCATGTTCTCTGTTGGCTCTGCTTCTGGTGATAATATTATGAACTAGGTCAGAAGTTAGTTTCAAAAAAAAAAAAAAAAAAAAAAAAAAGAAGGTCCATAGCTAAGAATCGCATTTAAAAAAAAAACAAAACACAAAACTTGGCCATGTTCCGTGTTCAAAATAAACTCTTCTCTATTCTGGGGCAATCATGAGATGTTTCTGAGAAAAGTGCTGTCATGAATCCTAGCCAAGGAAATGTTCCACGGGGAGAGTAAGGGTCAAGATCCTGACCACCTGACCATTAGGACAAGGACAAATCATTTTCCACTTTTTCTCAATGCCTCCAAACAAGTATTGTCAATGGGAATGAGGTCCCGGGTACTTGGTCAAGGAAACATTACTGAGTTTGCCTTTATTGATGGTACTTTTATCTGTAGCTTGGAAAGGGGGGCCTTCGAATGGGGATGTTGGAATCTTCTTGAAAAGCGGCCTTTCCAGAAGAAAAACATAAAAGGGAATAACAGGGGCATTATCTAGGACAAAAGGATATGCCCCAGGATGCTGAAGGAAAGTGAGAGCAAACAAAGGCTGGTGCCCAGACAGGCGTGGGATTGAATGCACTCCTGGGCCCGTGTGAGAAAGAGGTGGGGAAGGCGATCCACAGGGAGCGCGCCCTTTTGTGACGCTGGGACCTCGAGTCCCACGGTGTTCCTTTTGTGGGAGAAGAGGTTTGCTCTGCTCTTTTTCCAGACTCCTGGGCTGTCACCCCCGCCAAATGCTGCAGTGGGCACTGCCAAGACCTGGACACTCTTGGTTTGATTCCCAAACAAGTGTGCTGAGGGGCCGAAGGAAAGAGCTCCATGACCAGATGGCCTTTCTGCTTTGCTAGGCAAGTTGCTTATTTTGGCATTTTAGTCGATGCAGAACTATTGCTGCACCTTGGCGAATCCCAGAGTGGGACTGTGGGATGCCTGCTGTGGGATACATTCGTAAAGAAAAAGTTGTTTTGTTTGCATTTTAACAGGGAGAGTATTGCCTTTAATGAGACAAAATTAAGAAAATAGGTGTCAAGAAGATAAAAAGGAAAGAAAGGATAAAGTAATGATTTTCAGCACAGAGTTAGGAGAGGTGAAGAAGTGAAATTGCACCTGATCTTGAGGCAGCCTTGGGGGGCGGGTATGGAATTGGGGGCGTAGTCCTCTGGGTGGCATTGAGGGGCTCAAGCTCCGAACCAAGGAGAATGGGAAGGCTGCCACAGGCGGAGGAACTTGAAGTCTGTGCACCAGTCATAAACCAAGCTGGAAGACAACACTGAGAAGACACACAGATTTAAAGTGTTCAAGGTCTAACTCTGGGAGGCAGGAGAATATCAGGAGGCAGGAGCCAAAGCATCGTTAGACAAATTTAAACGTATCTGGCACCAACTTAAGGAGCTTAGTGATCTTTTTAAGGCCGGTCACTTGGGAAGGAGTTCTTGTCTAACGTGGCCTATGAGAATCACTGGAGAAGCTTAAAATAAAATACTTGGGATTTAATTGGTTTGGGGGAGGGGCCTGGGTAGCGGTATCTTTTTTTTTTTTTAAGTTATCCAGATGATTCTAGTATGCAGCAATGTTGAGAAGCAGTGAAAAGGCTGCAGGAAAAATGCCCTCTCATCAGAGATTCTCTGACTCATTTAATGGTGTACTTTGTTTCCCTACACTTCCCAGATATGATTTTTTTTTTTAATAACAAACAAACTGAAGGTCTGTGGCATCTGCACTTTGGGCAAGTCTATTGGAGACACTTCCCAGGAGCATTTGCTCACTTCATGTCTCCGTGTCACATTTTGGCGATTCTTACAATATTTCCAACTTCTTCATTATTATATTTGTTATGGTGATCTGTGATCAGTGATTATAATTAAGAACTTAGGTGGTGGTCGGTATTCTTTAGCCACATGTATTTTATATATATTTATTTTTAGTATATTTATATATTTTATACTTATTTTATTTTATATATTTATGTTTATATGTATTTATATTTATATTTTATTACATTTATATTACATTTTATATTTATATTATATTCTTTATATTTATATTATATATAATTAACGCTTTAAGTAATAAATATATAATATATAATTAAGATATTCTTTAGACATAATGCTATGGCACACTTAATAAACTACAGTATAGTGTAAACAGAACTTTTATATGAACTGGGAACGGGAAGAGTCATTTGACTCTCTCCACCGCAGTACTCCCTGTATTGGCGTGGTTTAGAACTCAATTCCCAGTATCTCCGAGGTGTGCCTGCCTTTGCTAAGTACCTGCAGTTGGACAAAATACTCCATAATCAACCATTTAGGGGTTCTCGGTTTTCACACAAAACCTCACTGTGGTTAACAGGCCGAAAGACACTCTGCTCACCACAGCATCGGTGGGACTGGGGGGCGAGGTACAGGGAGTGGCGGAGGCACAGGGATCCCGCACGGCCAAGCGGAAGAGCCGCAGCCACATATATCAATCTACCATCTATCAACCTACCTGCCTATCTTCTATCAATCATGTATCTATCACCTATCGTCTCTGTATCTGTCATCTAGCACCCATCTATCGCTCCCTGATCACTCATCTGTCTTTCCTCTAGAATCCGAGCTCCCTCAGGGCAGTCTCCCCTTCCCTCTGTCTGGCTGTCTGTCTCTCTTTCCCCCCACTGAACGGTGTCTAACCATCCCTGATATTTAGTAAGTACCAAAAGATTCAGTACTACTACAGCAAGTTTGATTATCACTATTATTATTATTTTGATTGATAAAAATATATTTTGTGCTGTAAAGAAATGCTTTATACATTCTTTAATAAAGAGGAAACAAAACATTGCTTAAGAAAAAGAAAACAAGATAAGGCAGGGAAGAGAAAAGAGGGAGAAGGGAAAAGAATGATAGTAGGCTCTGGATATCATCAGAAAATCAGGGGGTTTTTAATTCCTGGAAAGATAAAGGCTCCATGTGTCCTTGCAAAGCTGAAGCTAAGTGATTTAGAACTTGTTAGCTTCATTGCCTTCCCTTTAATTTAGTGTTCTTTTGTAGTTTCCGACCGGGACACCTGACAGGCACCTCCCTCTATCTATCCAGAGGAATGTGACATCCCAAGGCTCTTTAAAGCAGAAACCCATCCCCAGACTTGGCTCAACAAAGCAAGGGCACTTGCTGCCTGGAAGAGTTACTGTGCCTCCCGGATCCTCACCAAGAGTTATTTGGATAATGAAGGGCACACAGAAAGCTGGGTCCCCTTTGCTGACAATGCCTGGAGCCCTTCTCGAATTCCTCTAGGGACGTGTTGGGGCTAACGTCCCCATTCAGAATTTGCCCACAAGCCTGTAAATTCTAAAATCCTTACTCAGCAGAAAAGCACATCAAAGCATTCATTTTTGTTCCCTGTAGAGAAAAAAAAAGTTACATTTTTACAAAATTTCCACCCTTCTAGTGCTACGGTACTTAAAGGAACTCTGCACAGAGGATCAGAGGCTTTCCGGATGGTTAGACGAAGATTACGATAGGCAAAGAGGAAGCAGAAAAGCCAGGAGGACTCGAAGAAGAAAGAAGTCAAGCTGACAAGTGCATTGTGCTCCTGGCAGGACGCTGTGAAATTATTTTCAAAAAGTAAGTCAGATCTTCACGATCAAGCATTAAAATCTTTATCGGTGCCAGATGCAAACAGCGGAAAGTAACATTTGAACATGATCAATTTCGGGCTATAAGGTTTGACAGAGAAGGCAACATGATCAATTTTGGGTTCGCCCTCCCCTTTTAGCAGGGCCACAGATGGCAGATGTGTTTACTCAAGCCACTCTCACCGGCTCTCTGGGAATAGATCTCCATGATAATCATCAAAGGCAGTACATTTCCATTAAAATGCTAATTTGCATGCTAAGCAAAAGCAATTCTGGGGACTCCTTGCTAAAAACTAAGTAAGTGAATTTATGAGTATACACTTAAAGCTGATGTCACATTTATTATGCCTAAAACTGGCAAACCTCCTCCATATCAAGAAAGGCCTCCCAAATCCTCCATCAAACAAACACAAGCTCTCCCTTATTACTTTCCAGTCTCCTTGAATGTTCTGAGTTAACTTCCTTTGCACGCCAACTTGCTCTAACCAGGGAGCAAGGATCCAAGTGATGGCCGGCAGGCTCACTCCAAACAGGACAAAGGTTCAGCCTGTTTTTGTTTTTTCTTTTAAGTCACATATTCGAATCCTTTCATGCCAGCACGCATGAACTCTGGTTCTCAGCAAACCCCAGCCCTTGCTGTAGCTTACACAGTTTCTCCCACTGGGACTCAAACAAAGCTTCTTGCATCCTGGAGTCACCAGGGTGATAAAGAGACCATCCCACAGGATATTCGAAGCACCTACACCTTAGGAAGCTCCCCCCACCCCCCACCCCCGGACCTGCCAATCCTGCAGTTCTCAGACCTTACTGGGAACTCCTTGCAAATACCTTGAGGGCCAATTATAAGCCAGAGAGTCTTAACTCTGTTATAGTCACACAGCATCTCGGATCAGAAATCTAATTCCCGGGGCGCCTGGGTGGCTCAGTGGGTTGAGCCTCTGCCTTCGGCTCAGGTCATGGTCCCAGGGTCCTGGGATCAAATCCCGCATTGGGCTCCCTGCACTGCTCAGCGGGGAGCCTGCTTCTCTTTCTTCCTCTGTTGCTCCCCCTGCTTGTGCCCACTCTCTCTCTCTCTGTCAAATAAAAAAATAAAATGTTTTTTAAAAAATCAAATTACTTATAATTTTCATGCCTTGCTTCTTAAAACATGTTTCCTAGAAAGAACTTCTAGTAGTTTCCCAAAGTCAACACTATTAAGTATTTGCAAACTAAAGAGAAGAATGTGGTCCCTCAAAATTTTTCTTCCTTTGGCTGGAGGCATGGGGTGATGTGGAGTCCTAAGGGCTGGGATGGCTTCCTGGCTGGGCAGCGATGCCCTGGTCATGTGTGGCCAGTTTACGCGACTTAGCCTAATCAAAGCAAGAAAGATACTACTTCTTTAAAGTTCTTGACATACACCCACATTAACTGAATGGTGGCAACTTCCTCACCTTCCAGCTTGGTAAAAATATAACTGAAAAGTACTGCCCATTCTGTGCTTGAAATGTTGCATTATTTAAAAAAATAAATTAGTGTTTGCTTATATTCTCTTTTGGATTAGATATCTCTCTCCACCTTTTATACAAGATTTTAAAAAAATATGGCTGCCCATAGCTCATTTGATCGATAGGTAATTTGAGGGTGAATGAACTATCTTTTCACAATATAAATTAGAATTAGTATCTCTTGTTTCACACTTGAAATATAATGAGCTGGGGTGCCTGGGCGGCCTCTGCCTTCAGCTCAGGTCATGGTCTCAGGGTCCTGGGATCGAGCCCCACATCGGGCTCTCTGCTCAGCGAGGAGCCTGCTTCCCCACCCCCCCGCCCCCACCTACTTGTGATCTCTGTCTGTCAAATAAATAAATAAAATCTTCAAAAAAAAAAAGAAATATAATAAGCTGCACTTCCTGGTGCCTGCATTCAACAACACGGTGTTCTAACAATCTCTCTGTGTTTGTATTTAATGGAGTTAACACAGAATAATAAAACCCAAGCAAGACAGGACATTTCAAATATGTTGGTTCCTTGAAAATGTTATCGTCAAAGCTACACATTTCAAATTTAATAGGAGGCAAAAGGACCACCATCCTTAAAAGCACAAAGCAATGCGTGTCATGTGCACCAGATCACGTGCTGTTCAGCACACTTGGACGTCGACCTTCCTCCAGCCCAAAATGTTCTTGGGCCGAGCTCTGAAGATTGCCTTCCCTCATATGAAAAACTCTATTCAGGCATAAAGATGGAATCATGAGTAGTGAACTCAAGAGGAAACCATTGGGAGTGCGTGTTGTTTTGCACTAAAAAACTATCATTTGGGGTCCCTGGGAGGCTCAGTCTGTTGAGCATCTACCTTCAGCTCGGGTCATGATCCCGGAGTCCTGGGACTGAGCCACGCATTGGGCTCCCTGCTCAGCAGGGGGTCTGCTTCCCACCCCCACCCCCCCGTCTCTCCCCCTTCTCGTGCTCTGGTCTCTCATTCTCTGTCTCTCAAATAGATAAAATGTGAAAAAATAAATTAAGGGGCACCTGGGTGGCTCAGTGGGTTAAGCCCCCGCCTTCGGCTCAGGTCATGATCTCAGGGTCCTGGGATTGAGTCCCTCGTCGGGCTCTCTGCTCGGCAGGGAGCCTGCTTCCTCCTCTCTCTCTGCCTGCCTCTCTGCCTACTTGTGATCTCTGTCTGTCAAATAAATAAATAAAATCTTTAAAAAAAATTAAAAATATCATTTTAATTTTCCAGAGGACAGGGACTTCTCTAGATAACCAAAGCAACTCTGTATGAAATACATCCCCGGAAGAGATGCTGGCGGTATGCTTCCCACTCAGGAGCAGTAAGAAACCAGTTTCTGCCTCTGGGGCTTCACAGAGTATTTGAGGAGCGAGCAGAAGGCCAAAGACATGAACGTTTCTACCCAATAACCCAGCAGGCGACCGACAACAAGGTCTTGAGTGCCCACCACTGATGGGTAAGCCGCAAGGCCTGCTTTAACCAAACTTCCCGTCTTACTAGATTTCTCTGTGGCATTTGACTGTCTTGCTTTCCTGTGCTTCTAAAATAAAACCCTCTCCAGTTTCTCTTCCTGCTCTCATTTCTTTCCAATTCTGCTCGCTTGAATGTGTTTTCTGAAAACCTTTGAAACTTGGTGTTGACGTGGGGGTGAGTCACGAGGGCTCTTTTTTTATCTTTTTATGTTCCACCCCGTCCCAGAGGGATCATGCCCCTTTCAGCCACCGCTTACCCCCACTCTTTACCACCACCCCGGACTTCTTCCTGACGTCTCTGTCGACGAGTGAGCACCAGCTTCTGGACATCTCCACTGAGATGACCACAGATCCCGCCTTGTTCAAAACAGAGCTATGTCCGCCTACCACGTCTGGGCACACAAGCCGTGTAAATGACAAACTGAGGAGCATTTAGAAAATTCTTTCAGGTCCTGGATAGTCTCTCTTCTAAAATTCTTAGAAGTTTTACTATTATATTTATTATTTATTTAGTATTTAGTATTATATTATTATTTTATACCTTTACTGGAACTATCCCAGAGGAAGGGGACCTAACATATTCTGTGTGATTCCTACTGGTCCCTAACCAAAATCCTGTGGGGGAGTTTCTTGAATCCTTTAAAGCCCATGCCAGAATGTGAGGGAACACAAAGCCTGAGTAACTTCTCCGGATGATTCCTGTGCGCTTCCAAACACATTAGGGTTTGACGTATGTTATCTCAGTTAACCCTGAGACCCAATGAGGCAGGTGTCACTTTTTTTTTTTTTTAAGATTTTATTTGAGAGAGCATACAAGCAGGGGGAGGGGCAGAGGGAGAGGGAGAAGCAAGACACCCCACAGAGCAGGGAGCCCGATGTGGGGCTTGATCCCAGGACCCTGGGAGCATGGCCGGACCGGAGGCAGACTGAGCCACCCAGACATCCCAATTCAGGTACCACTTTTAAGCCCGTTTACAGAAGGAAAACCTCAGCCTCAGAGATGCTAAGGAACTTGGCTCAGATGAGTCAGCTCCTAAGTGATCGAGCTGAGACTGAATGTTCTTCGGACCCCAAACCCGTGCCCTTCTGGGTTCCCTGCCACTCATTCTCCACTCGCTGCACATCCCCCCCCCCCCCCAGTGCCCATAGTTCCCACACTTGCAGCTGCTTAAATTTTAGGAGGATTTTTTTTTCTTTAATGCAGGTTCCTAAGCCAAACCTACAGAAATTCTCAGTGTATAGGGTTAGATTCAAACCCAGGACTGTGCCCTCTAACAAGCACCCCGGGGATTCTCCGGCAGGTCGCTAAGATTATGCTTGAAGACCTGCTTGGCTCATGGTACATATTATTATTTTCCCACGATATGCAAATCGCATCCTGTCAGTTTTCACAGTGAAGCCCGGTTCCTGCCTGGGGTGCCTCTGACCTGGAGACTAGGTTGCTAGTCTCAGCCCCTGCCTCTCCCTCCCGCACTCCACGCTCCAGCCACACGGAACCAAGGATTTTGGAGGTCAGGTGAGATGATCGCTCCCTTTTACAGATGGGAAAATAGAAGCCCAAAAGAGTCGGGTGGCTTTCCCAAGTTTACCCAGAGAGTTCTGTGGAGACCAAAAGCTTTTATTTCCATGGTCTAGTTCCCCTTTTGCTATACCGTAACATTGCTTTTTTTCTTCTTTTTCTTCCATTTCTCCTCTTCTCTAAGAATTAACACTTACTTGGATACCTCTGGCAGAGGCACTGGGCCGGATAACGCTAGCTGCCCTGCTCTCCCTCAAGCTCTCCATCATCTGCCCTGGGGCTTCCGGCACACACGGGCACCGCGCCCACTGCCAGACCCGCGAGCGTTCAGCAGAGCTCCCCGGCTCTACAAGCTCACGGTCTAGAAGAGAAGATGCATAAATGTATTGCGATTAAGGAGCGGGTGTGCCAGCCTCACCCAATGGATACCCCACGACATCCTTGAGACTAAATGTTCAATGAAAATTTAGTGATAATGTACACAAAGGACAAATGTCACCTCTCCCTTCTTCTCCTCCTCCTCCTCCTTCTTCTTCTTTTTAAAGATTTTATTTATTTATTACAGTGAGCAAGAGGGGGAACACAAACAGGGGGAGCGAGAGAGGGAGAAGCAGGTTTCTCACTGAGCAGGTAGCCCGATGTGAGACTCGATCCCAGGACGCTGGGACCATGACCTGAGCCAAAGGCAGATACTTAATGACTGAGCCAACGAGGCGCCCTCACTTCTCCCTTCTTTACCAAATTGGTAATAGGGTCAATCAGAAAAAAAATAATAAAGCACACACACAAGATGTCTTATCCTCACTCAACTGTGGTAGGATGGCCAAACCAACAGTACTTTGTAAAAGGGCCATTTTAATATACCCTTACTGCCAAGGCAGAATAAAACCCGAGATCTCTAATACCATAATTATTAATGCCTGAACCTGAAAACAGACACAGTAGCTACGCAGCATAATTAACCTTTACTGTATTATCTCCACGCTAGACTGGTTTACACAGACGTTAAAGTGTCTTAGATTCTTAAAATATCCTTTGACACCATTTGCATTAATTCTCCATTTTGAACCAAAGGCCAAACTCAATCCACGGCATCTGGTATGATCCTTCCCGACTCTAGAACTCTCTGTCTTCAAACGAGGTGGAGGGGTCGGGGCGGGGGGTGAGGGGCGGGGATTCTCCCTCTTAGCTGTGGCTCCTAACTGATCCCCCCTTTTTTTTAAAATACAAAACTAAACTCACAAACCCTTTATAAAGGCTCAGCTCAACACTAAGGACTGAGTTAGACTTAGAAGTGCTTATAGTTCACTTATCTAAGGGGAATTTTCAGTGACTTCAAGAAGCCAATTTTGTGAGATAAACCTTTCCCTGGAGATTGGTTAAATGAGTGGAAAATGAATACTTGGTGTCTACCGGGAGATTACAATTACGCTCAGGGTGGTTGGCTCAGGGCGCTGTAGCAACACCCAGAAGGGTAACTCACTGGAACCTGGGCGACCAGAGAAGACCTCCTTCAGGCACGGCAGCCTCAAGGAGACACAAAAGGAAGAGTCAGAAGGCAGGATGTGCCCAGGAGAGGAAACAATGGGCAGGTGGGTCCAGGCAGACCTCTGGACTGATCACAACATAGGATGGAAATTTAGAAATAAGAGGATGTCCAGACATGGCAGGCTGGGGACCTGAGAACAAAACAGAGCAACCCTCTCTGGTTTAAAGCCAGCCAGTCTCTACTTCGTGCAGAAAAACAATCTCCTGACACAAGCCTTCAGATAAATTTTGGGCTAAAAAATGCAGTGCAAGTGTTTAAGTCTTAAAGCCTTGCAGAATGCAGGGAGATATATTTTTTTTTTTCCTTTTTTGGAGGAGTGAAATCAGTGGGGAAGTTTCCAGTCAGCTGTGTGTTCCCTGAAAAGTGCTACTTCTCTGTGGGATCTGCAGTGGGTCCTGGGGAAGCCTGCTGAGGCCCATGTGGGACGAAGTGGACAGGAACGGACCAGGGTCTGGTAGGGGAAGCTTCTTGGCAGGAGGTCCCAAGAGAGGCTTGGAGCCATGCACTGGGACACAGCTTCAAGTGGGCAAGCTTTGTGAGGCAGGCACAATGACGCAGAACCCATACGTTCCCAGGGCTCATTTCTGGGGCACAATTAGTCAACTGGAATCTTAACTGCACTTTTCCAGCCAATTCCAGCAGGTGCCAGAAATGAAGGGCGGTGGCGGGGTGGGGGGCGGTGCATCAACAGCTGAGTCTTGCGATGGAAGGTACTCAAGCTGTTGGGTAGAAACAAGGGCCAAGAACGGACACAGAGCCCGAGAGCCGGGTGTGGGTTGCAGAACCTCAGTGGGTGACACTCTTCACCCTCACCGTGGAGGTGCATGTGCAGGAGGAGGAGAACCTCTATACCGGGGAGGAGGAGTACTGACAACGTACGCCACCGTCCCAGCACGGCTCCCGCACATTGGTGGGTGCTCCTCACCCCAGTAGCCCTCGGTGGGGGGCCTCAGAGCATCAAAATAAGGAAAGGGTCAGACACCTTTGAATTTGAGCTCAGAGTGACTCTTACTACGTGGGTAGATGATTTCATAATCTGAACCTAACATTTCATCTGCAAAATAAGGACAATAACATCTGCTTTATTGGAAGAATCAACGAGATGATATCAGACAGCCTTCAGAGTAGCTGGCGTATTACAGGCACACAAGAGACAGCTGCCACAATAAAGCCACATAATATTTGAAAAGTGGTCACCTGGAACAGGTCACAGCCCACCACCGCCTGAAGTCCAGCTCTAGACCCCGCATGTGAGAAGAACTACCGACCAGGGTAACGTGATGGGCCGATGAAAACGTAACAGCTCACTCTGCCCACCCCCACCGGTAAATAGCATCACTGAGAACAGAATGTTAAAGACAAGAAAGCATTTGCAGGGCGCCTGGGTGGCTCAGTCGGTTAAGCGCGGACTCGATTTCGGCTCAGGTTGTGATCTCAGGGTCCTGGGATCGGCCCCTGACTCTGCTTGACTCTCTCCCCCATTCCTCCCCACACTTGAGCATGCACTCTCCCTCTCTTTCAAATAAATACATACATAAATAAAAATCTTTTTTAAAAAAGCATTTGCATAAAAGCTAGATAACAAAATAACCCAGCCTGCAATATTTCTAAGAGTGCTCCGAATAAAGTACTTCAGGTATAGTATGGGAAAAGCTAGGCTCATCTCACGTAGGAAATGTCAGTTACTGAAGCGATCACAGTGGAAGTTCACCTTCTAAAGGCACAAAATGATCCATTTCAGTGTTCCGTAAAACACATTAGTAATTACCTGTGACCATCTCCTACAACCTGATATTTCTAAATCGATGGAGAAGAAAGGCTCAAAAATCTCATTACAGCTCTGCTAAAACAGATCAGCTGTGCGTGGTATCATTTACTGTGTTACTATTACTCTCAGGACATGAGCGCCGAGTCACAGATGAGGAAGTAGATACAGTTCATAAACATGGCTAAGGATTTTCAACCCTACCCATGATTTTCTTAAAAAATAAAATACCACTGGGGCGCCTGGGTGGCTCAGTGGGTTAAGCCTCTGCCTTCAGCTCAGGTCATGATCTCAGGGTCCTGGGATCGAGCCCCGCATTGGGCTCTCTGCTCAGCAGGGAGCCCGCTTCCTCCTCTCTCTCTCTCTCTCTGCCTGCCTCTCTGCCTACTTGTGATCTCTGTCTGTCAAATAAATAAAAAATAAAAAAATAAAATAAAATACCACTTTTTGCCTTTATCAAACTGGCAAAGATAAGGGATTTGATAACCTGCAATCAAGTAGTAGTGTAGTTTTCAAGTATTGAAGAAACCAAGTAGGATTACATCTTACTGACACAGAACCCCTAGAATACAATTTGTTCTATTTATCTGAATTAAAAATGTGTTTACCTTTTGACCTAGCAATTCCATTCCTAGGAATTTCGAGTATGGTCCCCCACATGTGCCTGAGTGTATGTATGTTAGGATAGTCACCGGCATTGTCTGTTCCAATAACAGTAAAACCCCCGAAGACGACAAATGTCCTTCAAATCAATAAAGGACTGCGAAGTTATATTACATCTATGCAATGAGCGTTACACAGTCATCGATCTACCCACTTTTTCCTTACGTTTATTCATTTCAGCAATCTCTACACCCGATGTGGGGCTTGAACTCACAACCCCAAGATCAAGAGCCGCACACTCTGCAGATTGAGCCAGCCAGGCGCCCCAGATCCATGTATTTTAATAGGTAAAGACGTCCAGAAAAAAAATTGTTTGAGGTGCAAAGGCAGGATGAGAAGCCGTGTGCATATGCTGTCATCTGTTAGGAAAAAGGGGACAGACATGTAGGCAGACACATCACTCATACATACATACACAAATTCATACACGCATACACACAAGCATCCATAAAATCTTATTTCTGGGAGGACATACACAAATGTGTTCTCTGTCCTTGGGCAAGTAGACCAGGGTCTGCGGTGGGAGATGATTTCACTCTAAGACTCTGCATTTGCACCTTTCTTTGTTCATCTGATTATATCAGTTGTTTAAAGAGGCAAGGATTGGATGGAATCACTTGGAGATATGGGTGCAAGAAAATAGGCAACGCTGACTGAGGGAGATCTAAGTGCATGAGCTTTGCAGATGAAACTAAAGGGACAAGATCTCCAGCACATGGAGGTCTCTTCCTTTCAGTCAAACGAGCCGCAGATTTTAATTCATTTATTTTGTGTAAAACCCCACTGTGGAGTGTATACCATTATTGCCACCATCATTTTGCAGGTGAAGCAGGTGAAGGTGAAGGGAAACGAGCTGGCCCAGCAGGTGACCGAGCTGAGACGCACAACCAGGTGTCCGGGATGCCAAGCCAAAAGCATGCGCGTGGGTGTCACATGGACACTGAACCCTTGACCTCTACTGCCTGGCAAAGGCCAGGGCTCCAAAACCCCCCATGGCTCGCGATGCCTTCAAGAACTACAATTTCTATTTTAGTAAAAGCAAAAACTCACAAGGCGGTGACATATATATATGTATATACATATATACACACACACACACACACACACACACACACACACATATTTATATAAAAAAATGACATTTCTGGCCCAGGATGCTCTCCATCTCTGTGAGTGTGACTCGGGAAATAAGTGGATAACACCGACAGACTTCATGACAGCACGGAGGGAGAGTTGTCAGTTTTAAAATGAGATACTGGGAGCTCCACTGAGGTGACTAGCTCTGGAAGGCACAGGAATGGGGCAACCCCAGTCCTCGGAGCCGAAGTTCAGTGCTCCACACGGATCGCGACACCAAGCGTGAGTCAAATCTGAAAACCAGCTTCAGACTCAAAATTCCGTTGCACAACCTTGTACTTCTTGCAGCCATATCTTCCAGGCTCACCCTTCTAGGGCTTTCCTCTGAGACAAGACCCCGTTCTTAAACATTGCATTCCCAGGACGCCTGGGTGGCTCAGTTGGTTGGACGACTGCCTTCGGCTCAGGTCATGATCCTGGAGACCCGGGATCGAGTCCCGCATCGGGCTCCCAGCTCCACGGGGAGTCTGCTTCTCCCTCTGACCTTCTCCTTGCTCATGCTCTCTCTCACTGCCTCTCTCTCAAATAAATAAATAAAATCTTTAAAAAATAAAAAAAACATTGCATTCCCAATCTGCAAGCTGTCCTAAATACCAAAAGTTCTACGACTTTAGAAGCTGGGTTCCAGTGAATCCTTGAACAGATTTTTCTGGCAATTTGTCTAACAAAAGGTTCTGATTCCAAAGTTTTCCCAGCTATAGGTCCATCAGCAAAATACACGAATATCCACCAAGCACCTCTACCTAGGTTTTCTTTTTATTTTTCTCCCCACTCTCTGGGTCAGTGTTTCTCTTGCCTCAAGTAAGGGGTGGGCTATCCACGGCTACCTGTGGGAAAATCAGCTGTGCTTTCTGTCCCCAAGGCTATTATTCATGATTATCAAATATGGCTCTGCCTGCAAGGGTTCAGTGAACTTTTTGAAAAGTATATATCACATTCAAATAGTCTTCTTGGAGAACAAACCTGGCAACAGGAAATGTCAACATCATTAATCATATATTAAGCTTCATTATAATTAAAACCTTGAAATAATTAGTTTTGGCTTCTTCTCCAAGGGTTAATTATAGACCATCAGCAAGTATCACACTCTCAAGTGTCTTCCCTTAAACATTAGGTGCTAAAGATAAAAGATTATTTTAAAATAATCTTTGAGGGGCGCCTGGGTGGCTCAGTGGGTTAAGCCTCTGCCTTCGGCTCAGGTTGTGATCCCAGGGTCCTGGGATCGAGCCCCGCATCGGGCTCTCTGCTCAGCGGGGAGCCTGCTTCCTCCTCTCTCTGCCTGCTTCTCTGCCTACTTGTGATCTCTGTCAAATAAATAAAATCTTTAAAAAAAAAATCTTTGAGATTTTAGGTACGGGCATAGAAATGGCACTTTCAGGGTACTGGGCAATCAGTTCTCTTAAGATTCAGGAAATTTGCCTTTTAATTTGACTCAGTGGTGAAACCAAAATGTTACTATGTGTTATTTCATTTGAGAGTAGAGTTCAGAAGAACAAAACTATCTGTATTTAAAAGGCTGAGAACTTCTATTTTCCTTCATTTATAAGCATTTATCTTCCATTCCCAATTATTATAAAAAGTTGTTCAATGCTAGTGGAGAAAAAAATTATGTGTTATTCTATTTATTTTTAGCAATTCTCCAGGTTTCTTCTTCTAACTCATTTCCATATGATGGTCTTTAGGTATGTAATGTATAAACCTCAACCCCTCCTTTCATAATTCTTAGTTACTCCCCCCAAGAGAATTCCACCATGGAAGGATAATAAACTAATCTAGATAATCCATCCTACCTCAATGAACATTATTACTTCTGCATTTTTTACTTGTGTGAGCCACTAACATACAAAAGAGAAAAACAAATGGGATCCCCGGTTCTCAGGGGGGTTTTGATCTCGTGGAGTCAATGGAGAGACAGAAGTGCTGTTAACACCAACAGAAGGCCCAAGCCGCCATTACAGAAATGAAATGGTCTATGATACCCAAACCATGAGTTTTGGAAAGTGGAAAAAAAAAGGAGTGAGAAATCAAAGCTGGTGGGGTACCTTAGCCCAGGTCCCTGGGAGAATGTGTTGCCCCGATCTGACTGAGTAGACATGTGATGAGCGTCTCACCAACACGGAGCAGGTTCCAGGCACTCTACACTGACACTATTGGTAGAAAGAGCTCGGCCAGTGTGTGCACAAAGAGAAAAGATGAGAAAAGAAAGAAACCATGGCCCGAGCTTGGGATTTGGGCATCACTTGACAAGAGGTGGGGGTG
Source organism: Mellivora capensis (assembly GCA_004024625.1). Classification (NCBI taxonomy): domain Eukaryota; kingdom Metazoa; phylum Chordata; class Mammalia; order Carnivora; family Mustelidae; genus Mellivora; species Mellivora capensis. The sequence continues at coordinate 30,327 of PISX010012848.1, forward strand.
AAATCACGAGAATGGGTTAGGAAGTACCAGAGCGGAGAGTGGGAGAAGAGAAAGAAGATGTGAGTAACCCAAGTACGTACTGGCTCTGGCCGTGGAAATGGGCAGTACAAGGATACGAGAGACTGAACATACAAATGGGCAAAGGCCAGACCGTCTATCTAGAAATGTGGACTCTGACCCACAACCTGCAGCAAACTGACCAAGATGCCAACCCCTCACCTACGGCAAGCAACCGGGGAAGCCAGCCTGCTGTTAAGTCAGACCTGCAGAAAGGCAGGCCACTATCTCCAGTCACGGCCCAGGCCACCAAATAATAACTTCCAAAACCAAGATGGCGGGACTTGATTAATAACGGGACAGCTTCCCTAATTTTTTGCCTCCAACTTACAACCAACTGGGGAGAGCCAAGCAGGCTCCCCTCACCCAATCACATAGGATGCCCTGCGTTGAGTTAGCCCCCCTCTGTTTCCCCTCCCCCCTCCACTTCAGGGCACACCTGAAGCCTTCCCCATTGCACTACAACATTCCCCCACTCCTCTGCCTGAATATGGATTTCTGAATGCAAGTGACAGTGGCTGACACTCTTGTGATCTGCAAGCTCCAAACAAACAGCTTTTGCTTTTCTCATTAGTCTTCATTTATTTTCCCAGGACTACGTGCAGAGACAGAGAGGTTCGCCTGGAGAGGGTAAGAGGAAACCTCTTCCTGAGTAAAAATGGGAGGCTGGAAGGATGAATGAAGACACTTGGGATCTGAGCTGGAAAGACAGCTGAAGGAGTGCTACCAGGCGGATGCCATCCTCCCATGGAATAACCTCTGATCACAGACTCAGGAGAAGGCAGGCCAGGGCTGCAGGAAAGAGAGAGGAGTGCAGAACTGGAAGCAGGCAAGATGGAGCCAACCAGAAATGGGTGACATGCTCACTTCTGTCTAACGGAGTGGGCTATGCAGAGAGCCATCTTCTCTCTTTCTTCAGATCCTTCAAGATTCCGTAAGAAAGGGGCACCTGGGTGGCTCAGTCAGATGAGCATCTGACTCTTGATTTTGGTCCAGGTCATGATCTCAGGGTTCATTTGGCTCCCCACTCAGCAGGGGGTCTGCTTGGGGACACTCCCTCTTCCTCTGTCCCTCCCCCTGCTTGCATTCACACTCTTCCTCTCTCTCTCTCCCAAATGAGTAAATCTTTTTTTAAAAAAAGATTCCATAAGAAATGGATACCAGTGCTATAAAAAGAAGAACACATCAAGAAAATTATAAAGGAACTAGATTCATTTTGTGTTCATACGGACAAACTGGGGAAGGACGTAAAAGAAAACCTCTAGAGCCAGTTCTGGCAGTTTCTTCTACCTTTCGCCATCTTTGTTGGGTTGGTACATTGGAAATCGTTCGAGGGACCGAGGGGTGCTCCAGGCTTTTCAATTCTTTGGTGTTCCTTTTGGATGTAGGTACAGATTAAAGTTTTTCTTCCTCTTTAGTCAGAAAAGTGCTCAAAGACTGAAGTCAAAAACTAAATGGACCCTTCTATGTTTGGGAACAATACCCTAATTAAAAAAATTTTTTTTTAATTTTACTTTATTTTTTCAGTGTTCCAAGATTCATTGTCTATGCACTGCACCCAGTGCTCCATGCACCACGTGCCCTCCTTAATACCCACCACCAGGCTCACCCAACCCCCACCCCCCTCCCCTCCAAAACCCTCAGTTTGTTTCTCAGAGTCCACAGTCTCTCATGGTTTGTCTCCCCCTCCAATTTCCCCCAATTCACTTTTCCTAATGTCCTCCATGTTATTCCTTATGCTCCACAAGTAGGTGAAACCATATGATAATTGACTTTCTCTGCTTGACTTACTTCACTCAGCATAATCTTCTCCAGTCCCATCCATGTTGATACAAAAGTTGGGTATTCATCCTTTCTGATGGAGGCATAATATTCCATTGTATATATGGACCACATCTTCTTTATCCATTCGCCCATTGAAGGGCATCTTGGTTCTTTCCACAGTTTGGTGACTGTGGCCATTGTTGCTATGAACCTGGGGATAAAGATGGAGCCAACCAACACCCCTGTGGGACATTCTAATGACACCCTAGAACTTAGATTCTGTTTTTTAATAGAATTATTCCTGAAAAGGAACCAGAGCTCACTGGAGAGTAGATAATACCATGTCCCAGAGCAAGAAAATTCGAAACAGGGCCAGAACAGATTTTTGGTGCCAGGAAGCAAGGCTGCTCTCAGAGATGTCTGGAATAGTGTCAAAAAATAAAAAGACAGCTCCCCCTGGTCAAGCTGTAACAATTTGGGCATTAAAAGGGAAATCAGGGTGCCCCTCTGCCTGCCTCTCTGCCTACTTGTGATCTCTGTCAAATAAATAAATAAAATCTTTAGAAAAAGGAAACAATGATTAAAGTCCACTGGAGCAAGTTGAGTCTGCAAAGACAGCTCCAAGGTCATGATACTCAAAGAGAAAGGACAAAACATTAGGAGGTGATCGTCATGGCACAGAGGTCTCTCAATGCTGTTTTCTAGAAATATTACCTATCGATGGACTTAATTATGGGTGCCCTACACGGGAGCTGCAATTCGGTTATTAATATAGATATATCTATAGATGGTGTTTATTATTTTATTTTTTAAAGATTTATTATTTATTATTAAATTTGATTTATTCATTATTTATTATTAAAGATTTTATTTGACACAGAGAGAGCCCAAGCAGGAGGAGCTGTAGGCAGAGGGAGAGGGAGAAGCAGACTCCCCATTGAGCAGGGAGCCCAATGCAGGACTTGATCCCAGGATCCTGAGATCGTGATCTGAGCCAAAGGCAGAGGCTTAACCAACTGAGCCACCCAGGCATCCCTAGATATTGTTTAATATTTTAAATAGGAAAATAATGGATTAGAAGAAGAAATTCATAAAGCAAACTATATGAAAATTATAGAGAAGTCAACTTTTTTTTTTTTTTTTTGGAGAGAGAGTGTGAGCATGAGCAAGGGAGGGGCGGAGGGGGAGGGAAAGAGAGAATCCCAAGCAGGATCCAAAGCCCAACAAGGAGCCCAATGCAGGGCTTGATTTCATGACCCTGAGAGCGTGATCTGCGCTGAAATCAAGAGTTGGACACTGAACTGACTGACCAACCCACCCAGGAGCCCCTAGAAGACAGCTTTTTAATAGAGAAATCGAAAAATTAGAAAGCAGGTGTGGAGGGGTGGGAAATTACCAAGTGAGTCTGGCTCTCGCTGTACTTCCTGTGGTGGTCTAGGCCCCTCTCTACTCGTGAACCACTATGGTAATTCATACATTGCTCACCCAGGCTCAGATCTTTCCTGCAGACTCAAGTCTGTCCACTTCAGAATGAAAGAAACTCCCTGGGGTCAGGCTAGTGGGCATCATGTACTTGGCTGTTGTTGGCATATTCCCTCCAGCTTTGGGCTAAGTAGGCATAATGAGCTAAAAGGGATATGCAGACTCGTGGACAAGAGTGAGCCCCACCAGGACAGGAGCTACACAGACATGGGGTTGACTCGAGAGGATGGGGGCAAGCCTGAGGAGGTCCAGGAGCAGCGACTGTCGCTAACTGCTGTGACAGGTCAGATGGCAAGCATACGTGGACAGATCAGAAGCTGCTGCTGACCTGCCCCCAATTTTATGTTTCTGTAGCTTGTTTAATGATCGTTTGCAGAAACTGGCGGCCATATTGTTTATCGCTATTGGGCCTGAGGTGCAGGAGGACGACGGTGGGGACCGGTGCTTCGGGCATTTATCAGAGAGGGGTCATAAAAAGAAGCCGTCTTCCAGTAAGTGTGTAACAGCGTTCTCTGACCTACAGTAAGGAACGAGAGATGAGAGAGATACGAATTACAAAGTGGAGGCCTCGCCTCTCACCTCAGAGGCCAGCCAGTCCACGAGTGAGCAGGTGTTCCACAAGCGACAGCCCTGGGACGGAAGTGCCAGCATCCCTACTAGTCCCTGCGAAACCACACAGTGCCCCGACCTCTTCACATCATGGTGTGAAATGATGACTGGAGGCACCCATGAATCACAGAACAGCCAAGCCATAGGACAGATGTGATCTCCAGCGGCACATGAAGCCATTCTTGACTACGCAGCGCTGCCCTCAAGCTCACGGAGGCACAGTTTTCCAGCCGAAACTAGCAAATTTGCCCTTCACCCCCTTCCATAAGTGACATGTGATATGGAGGTCGATGTTTACGGAGACTGAATCAGCAAATTAAACACATAGGAAAATGATGGAAACTACTCTGAAATTCAGTACAAGAAGACAAAGAAATAGGTCAAAGTCACTTACTGAGGTCAAAGATCTGGTCTCCTGGCGTAATAAGGTCAGTTAAAAGGTACTTGGGAAGATGAGCGCAGTTAATTCACAGATTCATGTGGGAATTTATGACAATCGAGAACATCACTACCCTACCACTGGTACCGTATTTTAGCAGCTAAATAACAAAAAGGGGAAATAAAACACCATGTCAGAAAAAAAGATAAATAAATATAAATTTAATATAAATATAATATAAATATAAATTAATTAATTAATTCACAGGGGGATACCTTTTTTTTTTCCCCAGAAAGACATAAAAGTTTGGGAAACACTGAGTGGACAATAGGATTCCGAGAAGTAGCCCAGCAGAGGCTAGAAAGGCATCTCAGCTAGTTAGTAGAGTGAAGATGAATTAAAGTAATGCACACATGACCTTGAACAACGCGGGAGGGGGGGTGTTAGGGGCACCGAGCCCCGTGCCGTCAAAGTTCCCCCGTTACCACTTTTAACCCTCACTCCCCCAAAACGTAACTGAGGAGCAGAAGCCTTACTGAAAACGTCAACAGTTGAGGAACACATATTCTGTATGTTCCATGAAATATTCACTGTATCCTTACAATAAAGGCAGCCAGAGAAAAGAAAATGTTATTAAGAAAGTCATCGGGAGGAGAAAATACATTTACAGGACTGTACCGTATTTATCGAAAAAAGGCGCACGTCCGTGGACCTGCGCAGGCCAAACCTGGTCTTTCCAGAGGCGGATTCAGGAAAGGCTGACCCCGTCCACCTCTCCACTCCCCCCCACCCCCCTAGCCAGTGAATGAGAGTTCGGGGAGGGGCTGTCAAAACAGGGAGAAGGGAAGGCCCTGACACTCTCAACTTTCAGGAGTGAGGAGAGCTGCAGGCACAGAGGGATTTAATTCCGAAGTAGCAAGATCTCAGCAAAGGTTGGAGGGAGCAGGCAGCGCTCTTCGGGATAAGGATGCCAGGAGGAGAAAAGCATAAAGAGGAAACTCTTGTGGGGAGGTAAATGGTACTTGGAAGGTAAGCATCATGTGATCCTGTTAGCGCCGCCCTGGGCTACAGTCTGGGGAGCTCAGGGCCAGGATGAGGAAGAGGTCAGGAGAGAAAGAGGTGGGCTTTCGTGCAGAGGGGCTAGGTTCAGACTGGCATGCTGCTGGAAGCTTCTGCAGGAGGCAGCCCCACCCCAGTCTACATTAGCACCAGGGGACTCAGTGGGTGCGTCTCTCGCCGGGGGTACCCCCGGGGGAATGCCTGGGGGGACCCAGGACTAGAGCACAGTGCAACTCCCTCTCCTCTTCAGGTTGTTAAGGGACTGGAGCCCTGAGGATGAGGACAGGCGGGCCCAAGAGTCAAGCAGCCTCAGAACCCGCAGTGTGGTTGAGGCAAGAGAGCCAAGGAGGCCAGTGAAGGCTTTAGGAAGGATCCTGCAGCCAGCCTCGTGGACCTCGCACACACTGGCCTCTAGCGACCTCTAACACACTGGCTCTAGCAGATGGAGAAGAAGAAAACGAAAAACAAAAGGGGCTGCTGTAGGAAGAGGTTCAGGAAACTGGGAGATTAGGTATGCAAATGGACAGTGGCCAGACTGTCCATAAAAACCAGACTCTGCCTCAGCAGCTGTGGCCGCCTGACCAAGACACCAGCCTCCCACCCACAATAAGCAGCCCAGGGGGATGCCTGGGTGGCTCAGTGGGTTAAAGCCTCTGCTTTCGGCTCAGGTCATGATCTCAGGGTCCTGGGATCGAGCCCCGCATCGGGCTCTCTGCTCAGCAGGGAGCCTGCTTCCCCCTCTCTCTCTGCCTGCCTCTCTGCCTACTTGTGATCTCTGTCTGTCAAATAAATAAATAAAATCTTAAAAAAAAAAAAAAATAAGCAGCCCAGGAAGCCAGCCCGAGGTAAGGCAAGCTATTTTCAGTAACACCCAAGACGCCACACAATAACTTCTGTAATCCTGTAGCCTTGTGCCCCAAATGGCCATGACTTGACTAAGAACTACCAGCTTCCCCAATTTTTGATCCCACTTTCAGCTCAGGACCAAGGAGAGAAAGCCAAACACGCACCCCTTAGTCAAGGAGAGAGAACACCTCGATTCCAGAAGCCGGCTGGCCTCCAGCTTACCCCAACCCACAGCCCCCATTGGGACACACCTGAAGGCTCCCCCTTTCCCACTAGAAAGCTCTCTGGGGCCTCAGCCTGTGGTGGGGCTTCCCCACCTGCCTGCTTTGCCAGAGCCAGCCCTGAACAAACAGTTTCTGTTCCGTCCTTGTCTTCGACTCCTTCCCCAGAGCCAAAGAGCACAGCCAGGAGAAAGCAGATTCAGGATAAGTGAGGACATGGGAGGAACGGGAGGTTGGTTGTGAAGAGAGAAGGGGGTTTCAGACACTCTGGAAGGGACGTAATTACCCATCGCTTGTTATGAGTTTCCTGCCGCATTCTTACGGGGTGTGCAACTTACCAATAAAGCCCCATGAGACAGATTTCTTTTTATCTACCACTTTCAAGAGAAATAAAACTAAAATAGCCTTTATGACCCATTAGGGGGGAGTGGAGGCAGAGGCCAACTGAGGTCCCTCTTTTTCCCATGCCAGGCGACACCCCCAAGTCCTCTCTGCCACTGCCCCTGTGCACCGTTGCCTCAACTGTCTCCTTATTAACTGTCCTGTGGCTCGTCCTTGTGTGCTGCCGTGCTCTGTAGACAGGCTTCGAATGAAATAATGAAATGAATACCTTGTCCCAATTTACAGAGTCAGTAAGTGGTATCATGCAGATTTGAATCCAGATCTTTCTGATTTCAAAGTGTATGGTGGGTCACCGCATCCGGGTTACTTGGAAATGCAATAGCGAAATGGACATTAAATTACTGACTCGAGGCAGTCAGAACAGTCAACCCGGTGTTGGGAAGTACACCACGTAGTTACCAAGCAGGAGGGCAAGGGATGGTACCCACAGTCCGGGGTTGTCAGCCAGGGACAAGACAAGGTGGGAAAGAGTCCTGGAATTAGCAGGTGATGTTACCTAAAATATGGTGTGAGTGGACAATGCAGGAAAGTTCCATCAAATTAAAATGAGAACTATCGTGAGCAGAGGGTGAGGTCAGTGGGCTACCCTGGAAACTGGGGCTGGACGGGGCACAAGGAATGGCCATTACCCCACCATCGTCCTGTGTGCTGGAAAGAGGAGACAAAGCAAAAGCTCTTCGGGATGGGGTTAGGGGTGGTAGACACTCAGGCGGTTCCTATGGTGTGGCTGAGAATGCAAGAGGACACACGGGGCAGAGGGGGGAGGCTGCAGGTTCCAGAAAACATGGCTGCGTGGAGGGGGAACCCGGTAACCAGACGGTGACTCCCAACTCTACAGGGGAAAGGCAGTTGGGGAATGGTGGGTAAAGGGAAGAGCACATTCCAGATGGAGGGAGAAGCACTGTTGAGTCACTGGGATTCAATGACTGATCAAGATAGAGAAAGAAGCAAACCCAGATTCCAGCTGTATGAGGATTAAATTACAGCCTCTCGCAGGTGAAAAGAGGAATAGTTCTAAGGTTCCCTCTTTTTTGTTGTTGAAACCTTCAAATACCTGCTAATGTGAGTTAAAAGGTCCTATGGATTTTGTCTCACAGAAGTTGTTACAGTCTGATTTTATGAAGTTGCTTTCTAGGGGCTGGGATTTGCCGTATCAAGTACTCAGCGGACCTCATCATGGATGAGGTGAGAAGGGGCAGAGCCAATCCACGGAAGGGGAGTCACCAGTGCCCTGTCCATGGTTGTTTCTATCTGTCGCGTCTAGGATTCTCAGAAAGTACCGATGCAGGAGTATCCAGGATGAAGCCGGTGGCAATCTGCCATTGTTCTATTGCCTTACTGATCATCCCAACACAGTAATTCGGTCTGGGAAGTAAATATACGTAGGGACCCCTTTCAAACATGTCAGAAGAAATCTAAGACATATGCTAATTTCTCTCTTGTATCCTTTGTTCTGTGTCTAATACTGTAGTCCAGCGAGTAGCCTATACTTCAATGGTCTTTTCCAGACCTTTCCTCGTGTCACACACTCAGCCCTCGAAGCAAAAAGTCTCCAAGATAAAAACCCGCGTACATATTACCACGTTGTTGTTGATCTGAAGCTGGAAAAGAGGGGCACTTAGACTAAACCTTGCCACAGGGAAAAACTACAAGAAAACGCATTGTAAGCTCTAGCTCGTAAGAACTCTGGTGGTTGTGTGTCCTGACTTCAGCTCTGCAGGAACATCTATTAAAAATAGACTTCTTCTCTATCTGCCCCCTGCCCTGGTGCTTGCCTGCCCTTCCCATGACCTGGAAAAATGAAAAATTTTTAAAAAACGTCGTTTATGGAAGAGTTAGATAAGGAGATTTAGGGGATAAAACCATGCCGCAGTGACCTAGCCAGTTAGGAATATCCCCCAAGGAAATGTTATTTAAGGTAAAGGAAGAGACACAATACGTAAATATAATGTAATCTATTTCTAGATTAATAAACCTATGTGCGACATTGAGACAGAGGACGTGCATGGCTTCTCATAGACATCCTGACTTATTTGATCATGAGTTTGGAGTTGGAATTTTTCCTGAGATGTGTGCTTTTCTAACGTCCACTTGATGTGACAAGTAGCACCGTGTCCTCTGTCCATCTGGGGCACTCGTTTTTGCCAGGCTCATCATGGAACCCACCAAAACCTCCTCCACAGAGAGGGGTCTCCAGAAATGTCAACTGTACCAATTTCACCCTGTCCACCAGTCCTCTGTGCAGGATACGCCCAAGTTGCAAAGAACTCACTGAATGAAATCGTTACTCATGTTCCGTCCCCTGGTCTAAAAAGCAAGAGTCACACCTGTGTACTTAAGATATGTTTCTCTCTACTGCCCAGCGCTCTCTTTGCTTTTCTGCCCACCCCCTAAGAGAGAAGTTTTGTTTGTTACCTCTTACCGACATTTATTTTGACAATTTTTTTCTGAGAGCCCATCCTCGTCCTCTCCCATGATGTCCACGGCAGAAAATATCAACGCCACGAGAATGGCAAAGCAGCACACCAAGGCGAAGATCACGATGCACTTCTGCTGGGACTGTCAAGAAAAAGAAGGAAAAGAAAAGTGAGAAGCAGCCTTCACTTTGGAAACTCGAGATTGGATAGATTTTCAAAACCTTTGGGAAATAGTCACTTGCATTGCTGCTAGCGAAGGCTGCCCTTGGAGGGAAATCTTGATGCTCATTCCTCGACACAGCCTTCAACCCCCCACTAAGTATGTCAGAACCTGCCAAATAAATGTCTCTGTGTCGAGACTTCTGAACTAGTTTTCTCTCCCTCTTTCTCATCAAAAGCAGTCTGGGAGATCTGGAGATCTTCTATAAGATCTTCTACAAAGAGTACTATGAGGTCCATAAGTGCAAATTAAAAATGAAAAGTGGCACAATAATGATTCTCTGTGTCCTGGTATTGTCATCACCTTTCAAACTCTATGCAAAGTCTGTGCCCTTAAACTCTGCATCCTCTAGCTTCTCGCACCTTGTCTTGTTCTACAGTCTTTTGTATGATGGCTTCAGGAGAGATGCTCCTGGCAGGTGAGGATGAGTTCCCAACTTTGATCAGAAGTTAGATCCATCAGATGCCAGCATCTTGGGTCATGGAGCTGACATGGCTCATTTTGAAACACTGAACACAGTCATAACCAACATTCATACTTTTGATACAATTTTCACTTAGAAACAGAAGCTGAGGGCACTTGGGAACCTCTGCCTTCAGCTCAGGTCATGATCCCAGGGTCCTGGGATCGAGCCCCACATCAGGCTCTCTGCTCAGTGGGGAGCCTGCTCCCCCCACCCTGCCTGCCTCTCTGCCTACTTGGGATCTCTCTCTCTGTGTCAAATAAATAAATAAAATCTTTTTTTTTTAAATTTATTTATTTGTCAGAGAGAGGGAGAGAGAGCGAGCGAACACAGGCAGACAGAGTGGCAGGCAGAGGCAGAGGGAGAAGCAGGATCCCTGCCGAGCAAGGAGCCCGATGTGGGACTCGATCCCAGGACGCTGGGATCATGACCTGAGCCGAAGGCAGCTGCTTAACCAACTGAGCCACCCAGGCGTCCCTAAATAAATAAAATCTTTAAAAAAAAATCTAGATGGCTAAAAGAAGAAAAAGAACAAACTTCAATTTTACTTTTAATTTTTAAAAGTGTTGCCGAAGCTTTTGGGGATTATTTGCAGGAGGGGAAAGAGTAACCATTGACCAGACAGCCCGGAGAAATTCCCTTAGTGATGAGACACACACGTGTACACACATCTGCACATGCACACGCGCACACACGCACACATACACTAGCTTTGTTGAAACTAGCTGGCTTTGCTTCTCCCACCACCCCCTGCCCTTTATCCCCACAGCCGCATGATCTCCAAAGAACGGAGGAACCTCCCCAAGTTCAGGGTCCAGTTTGTCCAGGGACAGGCTCAGATGATAGAGTCTAGAGAAAGAATGAAGACGCCCCTGTGACCAGACGCTCTCTGCTCAGATGTGTGGTTCCTTCTGGAGGCTTTGTCTCCTGACTTCCCTCCGAGGTCCCCTCCCAGGAGAAGCTCCTTCTGAGTCCCTTCCTGCCCCTCACTGCCTGCTTCGCTTACTTCACACCTGGGGAGGAAGTGGGGGGAAGCCCAAGCGAGACACAACCATTGTTCATTGCCCCAGGCCCCCGGGATCTTTAAGACATGCACACGTTTTACTCTTCCCATCCCGAGCAACCAGCATGGGCGGAACAGAGAGAAGGTGCCCAAGAAATAATGACTGTGTAAACGAAGTGAATGATGAAAGGAACATCCCGAGGGCACACTTCTGAGCAGGTGTGGTGACGCGAAGCTACTTCGAGAATCAGATGCGGCCTTCCAGAGCATTCACTTGCCTCCGCATTTCCCTGACTGTGAATCCTGCGGCCTCTCCTTGTTCCCGCTCTACCTGAGCCCCAGGCAAACCCAGCGCTGCATTTACCGACTCTATCCAACTCCACAGAACAGACTGTGCATTCTTCCTGCCCCTTTATTTTCCATCAGCCTCATTAATTTTATTTTTTAGAAGCAGCATAGCGAACTGGTTGAGGGCACAGACTTTGGGGCCAGACCGCTTGGATTCCTCCCCTAACTACGCCCTCGGGCAGGTTATTTAGTCTTTGTGCTTCCCTTGTCTGTCAGATGGAGGGGACAATCATGAAAGAATAATAATGACAGCCTCAGAGGGTTAGACTGATGATCAAGTTACATGAGATACTGTATGGGAAGGTCATAGAACAGTGTCTGAACAGACAGCATGGGATGGGTGTTTGCTGTTGTACTTTATGTGCCCTCTGGAAGCTGCCTCCAATATTCGGGAGAAACAAAGTAAAGATATGAAAAAATAAAAAACATACGGGGACATCAGGGTGGCTCAGTGGGTTGAGCATCTGACTCCTGATTTCGGCTCAGGTCCTGATCTCAGTGTTGTGAGATGGAGACACGTGTCGGGCTCTGCGCTGGGCGTAGGGTCTGCTTGAGAGTCCCCTTGCTTCTCTCCCTCTCTCTCTGCCCCTCCCCCACCTCTCTTTCTCCCGCTCTAAAAAAAAAAAATAAAAGAAAAACAGACAACACAAACTATACATGTAAGAGAGAAGTAGAGTGATAGAGAGACAGAGGCAGAGAAGGAGAGGGAGATATAAGAAAGAGAGAAGGGAAATGTGAGACCAACGTTGTCTGGGCTAAATTTTTTTAAAGATTTTATTTATTTAGAGAGAGAGAGAGAGTTGGGGGAAGGGCAGAGGGAGAGAGAACATCCCAAGCTGACTCAGCACTGAGCACGGAGCCCAACACAGGGCTCGATCGCAGGACCCTGAGACCATGACCCAAGCAGAAATCAAGAATCAGATGCTCGACCACCTGAGCCACCCAGGTGCCCCTGAAATCCTGCTTAATACATGTTGATCTTCAAACGTACCTCGTTTAGTTCATTTTTTTAAAAAGATTTATTTATTTATTTGAGAGAGAGAGTACACAAGCAGGGGTGGGAGGGTGAAGCAGGAGAGGGAGAGAGAATCTGGAGCAGGCTCTCCGCTGAGCACAGAGTCCAACAAGGGGCTCCATCCCAGGACCCTGAGATCATGACCTGAGCTGAAATCAAGATGAGATGCTCAACCGACCAAACCACCCAGGCGCCCCTCCCTTAGTTCCAATAAAGGGAGCGTGATAAATATATCCAGTGTGGGGGCTCGGAAGGAAATTATTTTAAATATTTTAAAAATTTTGAATGAGTTCCCTCTTGCCCTTTACTTTTTTTTTTTTTTACTAATATTCGTTGCTTGTATAATCAGAAACTGTTCGCATTAACTATTTTTTTAAAAAACTACATAATACAAAAAAAGGAAATAAATCACTCCCGGTCCCATGCAGACCAAACCGCCATTAGTATTCTCGTTCTTTCCTATGTACTGAGTCTACAGATCTAACAATCTAAAGATGTTGGTGTCATGTTATATATAGTTTTGCATTCCGCTTTTTGCACTTGATTATGCTTTAAGGTCATTAAATATTCTTCTAAAGCAGAGTTTCACATTGTTGTATCACATTCCATTGTGTGGCTATGTCGCTGTCTCCTTTATTCCAAGCACTTTTTTTTTTTTAAAAGCCACTCGTTTAACAACACCAAAAATAATTAAACATTTTTATCATTTTACCCTATGTCCCTATATGTTATAAACAGAAATGAACAAAAAGCTTTTAGAGGGGTTTAAAACAATGCAGTCATAACACATTACTCTAGTCCAGAAGAGACTTTAACCTAGGATGATATAATTAAACATTATCTCAGAAAGAATCCTGAAGAAAGCAGCATAAATATATTGTGCCAGGTACATTAGTGGGTACTTAATGAATAAATCCTAATGAATACTAAATACTTCATCCACAACAATATTGATCTGTTTCCCTTTGTTCTGAATTTTACGATGAAACAGTAAGAGTGCTAGTTAATTTGTGTGCTACTGGAAGTACTTTGATGTAGTAACCCTCAAAATGTCTATTAATGTCTATTCATTTAATTCTATATTATCTTATTCTATTAATATGAACTGACCTAGTTATTTTCATTTTAATTCATCAAAGAAGAGAAATGCAGACTCTGATATTCATTTTTAAATGTCTCCTTGAAAGAATGTACTAGAAAATTACAAGGTCAGACCACTACTTTCCTTTCTTTTCCACCTCATCAAAAATGAACAATTCTGTTCAATGGAGCCTAAGAGCCTCACAAACAAGACCAGATTCCAGGTTACCAAGACACTTATTCATTTTCAAACCCTTAACAGATCATTTCAGATCATTCAGGAATCAATTTGAAACATACTCTTCTGTTTTTATTGAATAGAATCAAACTACGCAAAGTTTTAAGGAGAATCCATTAACATGATTACAACCTCATTCCACTAATGAGCTCAACCAATTAAAAGAAAACAAAACTTGGAATGCTATTATCCAGCATCAGTCTGTACTTTTCATAGGAGTGTGTACTGAAACAGTTTTGAAAAGAATTGCTTGCTTGGTCAAGAAATAAATCCAATTATGCTAATGCCAAAAATATTTAAATACCATATCCTTATCAAATAAATTTCACCTTAATACAGAAAAAGAGGTATATGACCTCTAAATGGTACAGAGTATTAAATTAGAAACTTGGAAATACTATCTATTCCAACTTGAGCTTTTATACCATTTGATATACTCTTAAAAGGAATTTACACCTATGTGCCTATGGGTAAAATATACATTTGCAAAGATTAACCATAAATTAAAATTATCCATATTATTTTTCATTTATTTACCATGACAATATTTTTAAACAAAATAATGGCAGTCTTAAAAATAACCATTTTTCTGTGTGCAGCTTTTTTTTTTAAGATTTTATTTATTTGACAGAGAGAGATCACAAGTAGGCAGAGAGGCATGCAGAGAGAGGGGGAAGCAGGCTCCCTGCTGAGCAGAGAGCCCAATGTGGGGCTCAATCCCAGGACCCTGAGATCATGACCCGAGCTGAAGGCAGAGGCTTAACCCACTGAGCCGCCTAGGCTCTCCTGTGTGCAGCTTTAATACCTACAGAGCTGGAAGTTCCAGTACGGTTATTCTCCATGTGAAAGATGTCAAAATTAGGACTCAAAGACATTGGGTTACTGTCCAACGTGACCCAAACAGTTGGAGACAGCCCAGGGATTTAACTTAGGTCTCTGAATCTGAAATCTCTAGACCTAGTCTATAGATCCAAACTTTTTCCTTTTCTCGTTTTCTTTTCTTGACGTCATTTCATACTTAATTTTTGCTATGATTATTTTATTAGTTTATTAGTTTTTAGTTAACCAATTCCCATGTGGCCCATTAATGTAGAAATGAATGTTGAACATTTGGCTCTAAACTGTGGAGACAGGGCATTCTTGGGCCTTTAGAAATTTCTTATGATTCTAAATGCGTTCTTAGCTTGAGTTCCTAGACATGTTCCCAGAAAAAAGTAGGTCACCCAGAAGATTCATAGGAATCAGCTGACGGTTCATCAATCTCCTGAATAATGACCACATTCTGGAACCTTCATAGAAAATCTAGACTATAAATAACTTATGGGCTTTGCTTAGAAAATCTTTTTACAAGAATTATTACTTTACTTTCCATATATATTTTGATGTTCTATTTTCAAAATATTCATATATTTTGAATTCTATTTTAGAATTTTTCTCTTCTTGTTCTGTACCCTCTCCCTGAAAGACATTAATTTATTCCCAAATCTTCACCGGCTCTATATACTGATAACTCCCAAGAGTATATCACCAGCTTAGAGGACTTGCTGAATACCAGATCCACACTGAATGAGCTTCTCTGGAAGACTTTACCAATCTAAGTCTACCAGTCTATGTTGAGAAGACAAAGTGGGAATTTTAGAAAGGCCAGGTCATAGAGCTGACAGGACAGAGTAGTAGAGAGAGGAGACCTATACAGGGAAAGAGTTGGGGAAATCTTCAGAGTCTCCAGAATCCTCAGTTAAGTACTGATAACTATTTGTATATAAGGAAATTGCCTGAAGTCCGGAAAAAGAACCACCTGAAAGGAGAAGGTGAAGCAATCCCTAACTAAATACACAGGATCAGGAAAAGTTGGTGTTCCCGCTATCTGGAGTGCTAAAATCTCAATACATGGGGCATTAAGTAATTAGAAGGATACTCTATCTAAAAAATGGAAATCACAAAAATTAGCCCTAGACTCAAGGCTGCTCTCCTACCTAAAAAAGCATAAAGCAAATCTTAAAAACTTCAGGAATATTTTTTAAATATACGATAATATCTGCCACACAGCAAAATCAAAAATCACCATATCCAGCATCCAGTAAAAAATTTCCAGACATGCAAGGAAAAAAAAAAACCACAATCCCAAGCGAGGAGAAAACTCAGTCAACTGAAATCAACTCAGAAAGGAGTTGAGGGGTGATTAAATTAGATGGAGATATTAAAACAAATATTACTATATTTCAAATGTTCGAGAAAATAAGTATGTTAAAGAGACATAAAGAAGACATAACTAAAGGCACACATCAAAATTCTGGGAATGGGAAATATACTGGATCAGATTAAGAGCATATTAAACACAACATAAAAACAGTTTAATGAACTCTATGAAAACAGAGAAAAATGTAGAGCTATGAAGCAACTCAAGCAGCCTAATATATATGTTCTTGGAGTCTCCAAAGGAGAGGAAGGTACAAAAAATTTTTTGAAAAATATAAAGGTCAAAAATTATTCAAATTTGTTGAAGATATAATAGAGTTGCTTCTGAATGATAAAAGGATAAATTCATCAAAAAGACATAATAATAATAAACTTTCATGCACCTAATAAAAGGCCTTCAAAATGCATAAAACAAAGGTTAACAGAAGTATAAAGAGAAATGAACAAATCTTCAACTACTCCGTGACGACAAAACGCTTCTCTCATTAACTGATAGAATAAATAGGGAGGAATTTTAAGCAGAATGAAAATAAAAATAGAATATATGAAAATACATGAGATGCAGCAAAAAATTCTTTAGGGAAATATATATCATTAAATGCATATTTGAAAATAAATAAGGTCTTAAATGATCTAAACTTCTACCTTAAAAACGTAGAAAGAGAAAAGTTAAACTCAATATAGGCAGAGGAATGAATAAAGAGCAGAGCTCAATGAAAGAGAAAACAGAAAACAATACAAAAAAATTCAATGAAATCAAAGTCTGGTTCTTTGAAAAGATCAATAAATTGATAAACTTTTAGCCATACATATATGAATGGTTAAGGAAGATGTGGTCCATATCCACTATGGAGTATTATGCCTCCATCAGAAAGGATGAATCCCCAACTTTTGTATCAACATGGACGGGACTGGAAGAGATTGTGCTGAGTGAAATAAGTCAAACTTATTTGTGGAGCATAACAAATAACACGGAGGACATGGGGAGATGGAGAGGAGAAGGGAGTTGAGGGAAATTGGCAGGGAGATGAACCATGAGAGACTGTGGACTCTGAAAAACAACCTGAGGGTTTTGAAGGGGCGGGGGGTGGGAGGTTGGTGGAGCCAGGTAGTGGGTATTAAGGAGGGCATGTATTGCATGGAGCACTGGGTGTGGTGCAAAAACAATGAATTCTAGTACACTGAAAAGTAATTAAATTAAAAATGAATTTTAAAAAAAGGAAAGACACAAATTACAAATATCTCTATGAAACAGAGGACATCACCACAGATGACACCAAAAATAAAAGGATAAGGGAATAAGATGAGTAAATTCATACCAAGAAATTCAGCATAAATAAAATAGACACATTTTTATCAGATAAAAATTACTAAAGTTCACTCAAAAAGAAATAGTTAACCTTAGTATGTCCTTATGTCAATTAAAGAAAATAAATTTTTAGTTAAAAACCTTCCCATGGAGAAAACTCAGGGCTTAGATGGCATCATTGATAAATTATGCAAACATCTGAGAAACAGTAATAACAATAACACAAAATACCAAAGAGAGGGAAAAACCTCCCAGCTCACTCTATGAGGGCAACATTACCCTGACACAAAAGCCAGACAGAGACTGTAAAAAAATGTTTTGTCCTGCTGTTTAACAAGGTACTACCTAGAAACCAAGACACTAATCCATTTTGCAGGTAATTAATATCTACTCTGTGAAAAAAAAAAAAAAAAAAAAAAAAAAGTGCAGGGGCCTTCAGATCTCTATTACTTCAACTTCAGCTCCACAGTCTGCTTATTGTTTTTTTCATGCCTGCTAAAGTTCTCCTAATGGCACTTAACTGCGTTCCTCTTTGAGGAAATCCTCGCTATTTTTACCAGACCATTAAGGGTAAATTATTTCTTTAGCAACCTCGGTTGTCCTTTCTCTTTTAAAGACATGCACATTTATTGTTGGACCATGCATTTGTTGGTTTTCTACCTTTTGGTCTCTCTCACTAAACTGAGCTCCTTGAATTCTAGGATCTTGTATGGATCCATAATGCTTGGCATCTTAAAAAAAAGAGAGAGGTGTGGGAGTGGCTCAGTGAGTGGGCTTGTTGAGCATCTGACTCTTGGTTTCCGCTCAGGTTATGACCTCAGGGTCCTGGGATCAAGCCCTGCAATGGGTTCTGAGCTCAACAGAGTGACTGCTGCAGGATTCTCTCTCCCTCTCTCTCTGCTCGCGTGGGCACAAGCATGCGCTCTCTTTTTCTCTCAAATAAATAAATCTTTAAAACAAACAAATAAACAAACAAATCTTAAAAGAAAAACACAATGCCTGGCAAACATGTTCAATAAAATACGTGTTGAATGAGTGATGAATAAGTGAATAAAAGTAAAAAATGGCAAGGGTTGGGGCGCCTGGGTGGCTCAGTGGGTTAAGCCGCTGCCTTCGGCTCAGGTCATGATCCCAGGGTCCTCGGATCGAGCCCCACATCGGGCTCTCTGCTCAGCAGGGAGCCTGCTTCCCCCTCTCTCTCTCTGCCTGCCTCTCTGCCTACTTGTGATCTGTCTGTTAAATAAATAAATTCTTTAAAAAAATGGCAAGGGCTATACAATGAAAATGACAATTTTTGTGTTTTACAACCTTTATTATTTATTTCCTACTTAGAAGCATTTCCATTGATTCCTATCACAGAAGCACACTTATTTCTAAGTTAAAAACATGCAAAAAATTAAGTACTATAAGCTCAAAATTAACCTAACGAAGAAGATAACTTGCAGAATAGAGAGCACCTTATCCAGGATAGCAAGACAGAGAATAAAAATTCAAGTCTAAATCAACTGAACACAGGAAGCTGCTTCCAATCTTACATAAATTCTTACAGATGATAAGCAGATATCTAATAATGGATAATTATCCTGCTTGACAAACAAACAGGATCACCAATGGACAATAAATTGTAAAGATTTACTGTAAATTAGATAAACCAAGGAGATCAAAACCCAAGACACATACAGGAAAACACAAACTGCTATAAAGGAGAGCTCCAAGTATAGACGTAACACAGAAAGATCTAGAAGAAACTTTGGAATGACTGACAGTGATTAGTTGGGATATGTTTCGGAGCAGGCTTGCCAGTCAATCCTTCCCACTACTGCTTTCTTCTTCGGAAGTGTCATACGTAAGATAAGCCACAAACAGGGCGATTTTCTCAGAGAGCTAAGATCCCCAGGAGGAAACTACAAGGCAAGCTCAGTAGCTGGGCAGCATCTGCAGCCCTTCCTATAAGACCTGGGGACAAACCATTGTGCTCAGCCACCATCCAACAGATGTGCAAACAGGAACTGCCAAGTACAGAAGCGGACAGACAATGAAATGTCTCCAAGAGTTTGAGGAAAAACAAAACCGTGAAAGAGATACTTAACCCAGGCAACAAATTCTGGAGAAAAACAAAGCAAACAAACGACACAGCTGAGCTTAAAAGCAACCCCCCCCCAAGTTTTCAGGAAGATGTGGGGATAAATTGCACCTGTGAAACATCAGGAGAGATTATTAAGAAAGATGAGCAAAAAGAGATCTTGAAAATGACAGACCTCGGTATATGGGCTGAGTATCAAAACAGATACAGGTGAAGAGCAAATTCACACACTTAATTAAGTCAAAGGATTCTCCCACAATGCAACACAAAAGAACAGAATCCTAACACCTGTGGGAGAAAATTCAAGAGAAACAGAGAACCAATCTAGAACACCAGGAACTATCCAGATCCCTGTTCCTAAGAGAGAGAAGAGTGAGAACACAGGACTCTAAATAATCAAAGGAACAGAGAAAGAAAAAACTTTAATAGCTAAAAACACATGTCTTCCAAGTAAGAACATTTGTTTTGTATCTGCATTTGGCAACCATTCAGAAGACTGACAACTCCACTTGGCAAGGACTGGGGACAAGGAGTGTTTGAGAAAATTCTGGCAGAGCTTGTCTGGATAGCAATTTGGCAGTTTTTATCATGATCTTTTTCATGACAGATCTTTTATCATGACAGAATTTTAAATGTGCATATCCTTCGGCTCCTCAATTCTACTTCCAACACTCAACTTTATGGAAATGTTTACTCAAGTGCACCAAGATATAAGACTGCAATGTCATTGTGAGGGGGGGGATCTAGGAAAAATGATCTAACATAACAGAAGAATTGAGAGAGTCAAAAAGAGTCATTCTGCAGAATACTGTACCCACTATATGTTTAGAAATGAGGGAAAAGTCTCAAGGGACTCACCCCAAACTCTTGGAAGTCATGGTCTGTTGGGAAAGGAGAGGTTTTATGAGGTTGGAGGCATTGCAGTGTTTGGGATGTTCATGCTTTACTCTATATTTTTCTCTATTATTTATAAAATTTCGTATGAGCTCTCGTCCAAATCATCTCTCACAGCAATGAGGAAGAAAGCTGTCCATTCTTGGACTATGTCGACCCTAAGGCAAGTTATTTATCCTCAGCTTAGCTTTCCTAAGACACAAGTGAGCAACACCAGCCACCAGCCATGGGTAGTCTATATTTACTCGAACGAAGTCCTCCATATTATTAAGCAGAGAATAGGTATAATCCCAAGTTTCACAAATTGCAGAGGATAACAGGACAGTTCTAGAGAATATTTGAACATAGAGATACGTGGAGACCCTCGAGTTCAACCCTTCATTATATCATTTTCCAGGTAAGAAAATGCTGGGAGTAAGAGGTGATGACCCAGCGTGCCCTCTTCTCTCTGCCAGCATTTGAGTGACTGAATGACAGACCAGCAAATGCAAAGAACAAAAGAGTTTGCAAAAATGACAAAAAGAAGGCACTGGAAGGCTGTGATTTGAGGGCAGGCATGTCTGGCACACGTGATGGGGGTTGTAGGGAGAAGAAGGGGGGAAAGGAGGTCCTTGAGAAGTCAGTGAACCTCTTCTATCCCTTTCCTCCTGCCTGCAGTTACTGGTGGCATTAGCTAAGAGGAGCAAAATGTGTTTACTTCGGTTTAAAAATAGGTAGGGAACATCTAGCGTGGGTTATATGCTATCCAAACACTGGTGATTCAGAAACTAGCCTCTTAAGGAGGTCTGTGCCCTTAAGGAACTCACATGTGAGGGCTGTGGGTGTGGGTGGCAGAGGCTGGACAGTGGAGGACGACACAGTGCGAAGCTGTTCCGATGGTACAGAGAGCGGGGAGGGGCTGGGATGGTGACCCCCACTGGAGCAGACTGATCCTGGTGTCACCATGTCCCCTGCCATGCATGCTTAATTCCTCAGGGATTTCCTCTGTACTCAACATAAAGCAAACTGAGCTGTTCTGGAAAGCAGGGAGCGAACAAGAACACGCTGTCAGAGTCAACATGGAGCAGCCAACAGGTACCAGCGGAAATGCTGTATTTTCCCCTCCGTTTGCCTCCGTTACAGATAATGGTGAACGAAAAATGACAACCAATTATCAGCTGGCCTTTGATAAGCTGAGGGCTATTTCGGTGACTTGTATCCTACACTCTGCTTTTAATGAGCTGAAAAAAATTTGAATCTTTCAATCTATCAAAATAAATCCAAGCCCTTCAACTGTACTGTGGTAGGAGATTTATTCTGAAGACCACTGGCTAAGACTTTTGTTTCTGGGGGTACCTGGGTGGCTCAGTTGTGAAGCGGCTGCCTTCGGCTCAGGTCCTGGGGTCTTGGAATCGAGCCCTGTGTCTGGCTCCCTGCTCGATGGGAAGCCTGCTTCTCCCTCTCACACTCCCCCTACTTCTGTTCCCTCTCTAGCTGTGTCTCTCTCTGTAAAATAAATAAATAAAAAATTTTAAAAAAGACTTTTGTTTCTTGTCTACATTATTTGATCCTGATCACTGTAAAGGATGATACTTTTTCCAGATAGGGGGAAAAAAACATGGTGGACAAAACTATCTATATATTTTTTTAACGTTTTAAAAAAAGATTTTATTTATTTATTTGACAGAAAGAGAGAGAGAGAGAGACCACAAGTAGGCAGAGAGGCAGGCGGGGTGGGGGGGAAGCAGGCTCCCCACTGAGCAGAGAGCCCTATGTGGGGCTTGATCCCAGGAGCCTGAGATCATGACCTGAGCCAAAGGCAGAGGCTTAACCCACCTAGCCACCCTGGCACCCCTATATTTTATTTTTTTAAAGCTTTTATTTATTTATTTGAGAGGGAGAGCAAGTGAGAGCACAAAAGCATGGGGTGGGAGAAGCAGACTTCCTACTGAACAGGGAGCCTAGTGTGGGGCTCGATCCCAGGATACGGGGATCATGACCTGAGCCAAAGGCAGACACTTAACCAACTGAGCCATTCAGGCACTGCAATAATCTATATTTGAAACTAATTCAAAGTCAGAGAAAAGTCAGGATTGACTTTATAAGAGTGACATGATTTAGCTTTGATGGGGCACCTGGGTGGCTCAGTGGGTTAAAGCCTCTGCCTTCGGCTCCGGTCATGATCCCAGGGTCCTGGGATCAAGCCTCACAATGGGCTCTCTGCTCAGTGGGGAGTCTGCTTCCTCCTCTCTCTCTCTCTGCC
This sequence comes from Mellivora capensis, assembly GCA_004024625.1. NCBI lineage: Eukaryota > Metazoa > Chordata > Mammalia > Carnivora > Mustelidae > Mellivora > Mellivora capensis. The sequence continues at coordinate 52,657 of PISX010012848.1, forward strand.
TGCCTCTCTGCCTCCTTGTGATCTCTGTCAAATACATAAATAAAATCTTAAAAGAAAAATTTATCTTTGCTCCTGCCAATGTTTAGTTTCCCTCTTATTTGAAAAAGGAACACACATACACACACACAGTGCATTCACACAAACATACCCGTACACACATGCATACACAAGCATGTACACACACACACACATTTATAAAAGCTGTGGTTAGGGAATCTTACAGTGGGAGTGGGAGGGAACTTAAAGCCATCCAACCCAACCAGCCACTCAGTGCAAGGATCTCACCTCAGCACCAATGACCCACAACAATATCCTCTTCTGCTTGGTCACTTTGAGCTAGCAAAAGCTCACTTCTTAATGGGTCAGCACTACTTAGTTCAAAGTCCTTACTTACACGGTGAGACATATGAAGAACAGAAACCCATCCTGAACCACCATGACTGAACACCCACCCAGATGACCCCTTTCCTTCTGTCCTGGTTCCTAATTCCCTTGTGGCTCTTCTTCCTGCCCTTCCTCCCAATCCCTCATCTCTATCCTTTGTCTCTCTCTTTTTGGATCTCCTTTTGTCCCTTATCCCTTCACGGCCTTCCAACCCTGTCACCATTTCTGCTCTGCTGCAAATCTGCCAGCACACCCTGCGTCCCGATGTCCTCCTTGTCTTCTGTTCCTGCTCCCAACCACTTCCAAGCTGGTGTGGCCTCTTCCCCCAGAAAATCCATCTGTCCTGACTGCAAAGGGTCCACAAAAACTCAAATGATAATGTCCTAAGGCAACGAATAAGAAAATACAATTTTATAATATAGACAACTGAGGTCACTAGTAGTAGAAGGGAGAGGGGTGGGAGTTCAACATTTTAGTTGACATTTTTTAAATACATTTTTTAAAGATTTTATTTATGTATTTGACACAGAGAGAGAGAGATCACAAGTAGCCAGAGAGGCAGGCAGAGAGAAAGGGGGAAGCAGTCTCCCCACTGAGCGAGCCCAATGCTGGGTTTGATCCCAGGACCCTGAGATCATGACCGGAGCCGAAGGCAGAGGCTTAACCCACTGAGCCACCCAGGCGCCCCTTTAGTTGACATTTTAACAGAATTCAAATCTTAGCTCATTAACAGCATTTAAGAAGAATGCCACCGACTGCTTTTATATGTGCCAACATTCCCCTTCTCCTCACCATTATTCTATTAACCCCCTTCTTCAAAGACTCAGGTAGAAGCTCATCCCAAGTCATGTACATGGCACACTATATCCACACAGGGCAGGACACTGTAAGAACACTACTTTGTGGGGTGGGCAGACTCCAAGACCATCTGCACAAAGCACCATGCCGAGCCACGGGACACTCACCCCCTGCAAGGAGAGTACTGTTGACTCTCAGGCTGAGAGGGAGCTGAGGGATCTTTGCTCGGCTCATTGATAGCACCTGCTCTTCTTCAGTCCTTCCTGCTCCCCACCACAACATACTTATCTTCCCTCAAAAGCAAGACAAACCATCTTCCAGATGCCTAAGCCACGAGATAAATTGTTAAAAGATCGTGGAACAGGGAAGAGAAGAGTAAGCATGCTTTTCATATTTCTTCTTTCTTTCCTTAATGCAATACACCTTCAATTTCTCCATTCATCAGAGCCTGGCCTGGGTTTGACTTCCTTCCAAAGGTTCCATGGACTGGACAGCAAAAACTAGCACCTGTTTGCATATACATCAGTTGTTCTGTTCTCTCTCCCTCCCTCTCTCTCTTTTTTACTGATGCCCTCTCTTAAAGTCAATGTTCAGAGCTGCCTGACCACCCAGTCTCCCCTCCCAAGCACATCCAGGCCTTTCCCTGAGTCTGCAGGCAGTGGAATCAGGCCAGAGGTTTGTCTTGGGCTGTTTCTGAGCAGAGGGAATGGAATCACTTTGGCACATGTATGTCAAGGTGTCTCTATGAGGTCAACTGTGTTGTTCGCCTAAGTATAAAGGATCCCCAATCTTCTGTGATGTGGGTCCTAGATTGAGGAGCTGCATTATAATCTTCTACATGGTCTAAGTAGCCTACCTTGTACAGCAAGACATCAATCAGGGATTTCATCAGTGCTTGCCTCACAGAGGAAAGTCTAATTCTTTAATAGTAAACACAGCTTCTTCCCACAAAATCACCTGAGAAGGGCTGCCTTGTCTTTCAGGCTGAGCAATGGAATCTCATAGTCTAGATTAGGGACATGATCCCAGTCCCAGGACACCACACATAGGGGGCTTGATATCTTGAAATACAAACAATTACTAGAGAATATTATGAAAAATTATATGCCAACAAGCTGTAAAGCCTGGAACAAATAGATAAATTCCTAGAAATATACAAACTACCAAAACTGAAGCAGGAAGAAATAGAAAATTTGAACAAACCCATATTCAGCAAAGAAATGGAATCAGTAATCAAAAATCTCCCAACAACTAAAGTCCAGGGACAGATGGTCTCCCAGGGGAATTCTAACAAACATTTAAAGAAGAGTTAATATCTATTCTTCTCAAACTGTTCCAAAAAGTAGAAATGGAAGGAACACTGCCAAACCCATTCTATGAAGCCAGCATTACCTTGATTCTAAAATCAAAGACTCCACTAAAAAGAAGACTTAAAGACCAATCAATATCCCTCCCGAACACGAATGCAAAAATTCTCAATAAGACACTAGCAGATAGAATCCAACAGTACACTAAAAGAATTATTCACCACAATCAAGTGGGATTTATTCCTGGGCTGTGGGAGTGGTTCAATATTTGCAAATCAATCAACATGAAACACCACATTAATAAAAGAAAGGACAAGAACCATATGATCCTCTCAATGGATGCAGAGAAATCTTTTGACAGAGTACAACATCCATTCTAGATAAAAATCCTCCAAAAAGAGGTATAGATGGAACATATTTCAACCTCATAAAGGCCATATATGAAAGAGCCACAGCTAATATCATCCCCAACAGGGAAAAACTGAGAGCTTGTCCTCTACAGTCAGGAACAAGACAGCGATGTCCACTCTCACCATTACTATGTAGTGGAAGTCTTAGCCTCAGCAATCATACAACAAAAGGAAACAAAAGGCATCCAACTCAGGAAGGAAGAAGTCAAATTTTCACTATTTGCAGATGACTTGTTACTCTATGTAGAAAACCTGAAAGCCAAAATACTGCTATTATTGATACATGAACTCAACAAGTTGCAGGACACAAAATCAATGTACATAAATCTTTTGCACTTGAAGCGGCAGAAAAAGAAATCAAGGAATCAACTCCATTTACAATTTACAATTACCAAAACCATTTAAGATATCTAGGAATAAGCCTAGCCAGAGCACAGAAAGATCTGTATTCTGAAAAGTATAGAACACTTATGAAAGAAATTAAACAGGACACAAAGATAAGGGAAAACATTCCATGTTCATGGATTGGAAGAACCAATATTGTGAAAATGTCTATACTACCCAAAGCCATCTATACATTTAATGCAATCCTTATCAAAATACCAATAGCATTTTTCACAGACCTAGAACAAACAATCTCAAAATTTGTATGGAACCACAAAAGACCCCAAACAGCCAAAACAATCCTGAAAATGAAAAGAAAAGCTGGAGACACCATGATTCCAGTGTTCAAGCTATTTTTCAAAGCTGTAGTCATCAAGAAGTGTAGTACTGGAACAAAAACAGACACATAGGTCAATGGAACAGAATAGAGAACCCAGAAATGGACCCACAAATATATGGTCAACTGATCTTCAACAAAGCAGAAAATATCTAATGGAAAAAAGAGTCTCTTCAACAAATGGTGTTAGGAAAACCGGAAAGCAACATGCAGAAGGATGAAATTGGATCACTTACACTATACACAAAATACAGTCACAATGGATGAAAGACCTAAATGTGAGATAAGAAACCAACAAAATTCTAGAGGAGAACACAGGCAGCAACCTCTTTGACCTCGGCCCCAGCAACTTCTTACTAGACACATTGCGGGATACAAGGGAAACAAAAGCAAAAATGAACTATCGGGACTTCATCAAGATAAAAAGCTTCTGCACAGCAAAGGAAACAATTGACAAGACTAACAGGCAGCCTGCAGAATGGGAGAAGATATCTGCAAATGACATACCCAATAAAGGATTCATATGCAAAAATTATAAGAATTTCTCAAACTCAACACCCCCAAAAAACCCAAATAATCCAGTTAAGAAATGGGCAGAAGACATGAACAGACATTTTTCCAAATAAGACATCCAGATGGCCAAGAGATATATGAAAAGATGTCTAACATCACTCAACATCAAGGAAATACAAATCAAAGCCACAATGAGATACCACTTCACATCAGTCAGAATGGCTACGAATAACAACACAGGAAACAGATGTTGGTGAGGATGCAGAGAAAGGGGAACCCTCCTGCACTGTTGGTGGGAATGAAAACTGGTGCAGCCACTCTGGAGAACAGTATGGAGGTTCCTCAAAAAATTAAAAATAAAACTACTCTATGACCTAGCAATTGCACTACTTAGATATTCACCCAAAGGATACAAAATACGGATTTGAAGGGATATATGCACCCTGATGTTACAGCAGAATTAACAACAGCCAAATTGTGGAAAGAGCCCAGACATCCATCGACTGATAAATGGATAAAGAAGATGTGGTATGTATATACAGTTGAATATTACTCAGCCATCAGAATGAATGAAACCTTGCCATCTGCAACAATGTGGATGGAGCTACAGTGTATTATGCTAAGGGAAATAAGTCAGAGAAAGACAAATACCATATGATTTCACTTATATGTGGAATTTAAGAAACAAAACAGATCAACATAGGGGAAGGGGGGAAAAGGAAGTGAACCAAACCATAAGAGACTCTTAACTATAGAAAAGAAATTGGATTGCTGGAGAGGATATGGGCAGGGGATGGGTACATGTGTGATGGGCATGAAGGAGGGCAGCTTTGAAGAGTACTAGGTACTACATGTAAGTGATGGGTCACTAACTTCTACTCCTGAAACCAATATTACAGTATATGTTAACTAACTAGAATTTAAATTAAATTTTGAAAAGAAAAAGAAATTTAACTAAAGAAGAAAAGGCTCTTGCCTCTACCAAAAAAAAAAATATATATATATATTGGGAGAGGGGGAGAGACATGGCAAAAAAACAACTAGATGAATAACTCAACAACAAACAAAAGTAACAACCAAAAGATGACTTGAATAGACATTGCTCCAAAGATGGCATAAAAATGCAACATCACTGGGGAAATGCAAGTCAAAACCACAACGAGATACGACCTCACACTCATTAGGATGGCTAGTATGAAAAAATGAAAAACAACAACAACAACCAAAAACCAAGTTGTTGGCGAGGATGTGAAGAAATTGGAAACCCTGTACTTTACTGGTGGTGATGTAAAGTGGTGCAGCCACTGTGGAAAATGGTATGGCAGTGCCTCAAAAAATTAAAAGTAGAATCACCATATGGTCCAGCACTTCTCCTTCTAGTCATCTACCTAAAAGAATGGAAAGCTGGGATTCCAGCAGAGATTTACATACCCGCGTTCTTCGCAGCATCATTCACTAGAGCCAAGAGGTAGAAATAATCCAAATCGATGGATGAATGGATTAAAAAAAAAAAAGTTTATTTGGGTACATCCAAGTCATTGGATATAACCACCCAATGGGATATTGGTCAGTCTGAAAAAGCCAGGAATTCTGACATAAGCTATAACACGAATGACCCCTAAAGGCATTATTATGCTGAGTGAAATAAGCAGTCACAGAAGATAGATGCAGTACGATTCCACTAACACGAAGTGCTTTAGGGTAGCCAGATTCACAGACAGAAAGTAGAAGCAAGTTGCCAGGCCAGCAGGAGGGAAATGGGGAGCTGTTTACTGGGTACAGAGTCCCAGTCTTGCAAGATGGAAAGGGTCCTACGGATGAATGGTGGTCATAGTTGCACAGCAATGTGAGTGTACTTAACACCACTGAACTGTGCACTTAAAAATGGTGAAACTGCTTTGTCGAAAATTATTTAACCATAGAGTTGAGGGTCCATATCTGGGCTCTCTACTCTGTTCCACTGGTCTATGTGTCTGTTTTGATGCCAGTACCATGCTGTCTTGGTGATCACAGCTTTGTAGTAAAGCTTGAAATCAGGTAATGAGATGCCACCAGTTTTATTTTTGTTTTTCAACATTTCCTTAGCGATTCGGAGTCTCTTCTGATTCCATACAAATTTTAGGATTATTTGCTCCAGCTCTTTGAAAAATACCAGTGGAATTTTGATGGGAATGGCATTAAAAGTATAGATTGCTCTAGGTAGTATAGACATTTTAACAATGTTTATTCTTCCGATCCAAGAACATGGAATGGTCTTCCATCTTTTTACGTCTT